>APFE030874365.1:0-65640 GCA_000404065.3 Pinus taeda
TTTTCCTTTTTATATGATTATCATCATATCCATTGTGAGTGGCTTTGGGTAAAAAAATATTCCAAAATTTTCCTCTAATTTTCGAGGCCTTTATGAAGGATTAGATTACATTTTCTTCTTTTGCAAGTAATGTATTACCTACACACTTGCTAGATGCTGATTTCTAATTATATATTCCTTTTTTTGTGTTTTCTAAGAGGATTTTGTTTTAATGTTAAGTTGTTTTGGGTGAAAAAATGTTTCCAAAATTTTCTTCCAAATTCTGAGGGGTGTAATGATGGTTGCGGAGTTCTTTATGAATGGATAGATACTTATAACTTCTTCTTGTGTAAGGATAGATGCTAATTTCAAATTGTATAATCCTTTATTTTGGTGTTTTTAAAGAGGACTTTGTTTTAATTTGATAATTTAAATTATTATTTTGTTAATTAATAATTTTATTGTTTTAAAATTACAATTTAAATATGATATATTAATTAGGGTAAACTTGATTTGGTCACAAAGTTACTTTAATTTGTTCATTAAAGAGTTTGTTGGTTTTTGCAATGGCATTTTCATGTAATGTATACATTATGAGTTGCCTTTGAACCATTGTATGGGCATCAATGTGGAGACTATAAAAGAGTCCAAGAGTTTGAGGATGTCTTAATAAAAGAGTTTGGATTGATAATTTCTTAGGGGAAGCAAGCCATATTTAGCCTAGCTATTTCTTAGTAGATGCAGCCCATATTTACACTAACAATTTTTTTTCTAGATATAGATTTGTTTCTCCATATTTGTTATGGTTTACATTTACAAGTGCCTATTATATTTTAATCCTTCTCTCCTCTTTTATAACAATTGGAAGTATTGATGACAAAGGGAGAAAGCAAAGCAAGTAAGGAGAGGGTAGGACTAAGCGACGAGGGTTTTGAATAGGGGCGACAGAAGCGAGCTGGTAACTATGGAGGGGCATGGAGGAGGGAGCTCCATTCCCTCCCACAGTAACATGGTTTCAAACAGAAGCAAAGAGTCTACTCTGAACAATTTTCGAAAACCAAGAGAGGCAAAGACAAGGACAACCGGTACTCAAAAGCTGAAAAGCAGCGAATCCCTAGAAAAGGAAGGGACCCATAAGGAGGTTAGGAGGGAAATGAAATCTAGAGACATCAATCATAGAATGGAGAATATATCTACGACGAGACCTTGCAAGCCCAAGTCTAACATCAAACCCTAGGTGGTCTTAAATGATCCTGCACTACAGGTTCACATAGATCACATGGCAACTTATGCGGTCATATGCAAGTTTATAGGTATATGGCCCATGTAAAAAACATTGTACACATGGATAAGAAACAACTGGAAACTGAAGGGAGAAATAAATCTACATCTTGGGTCCAAGGGTTTTTTCACAGTGGTTTTCACTAACCCGGAGGACAAAGATAGAGTTTTCGAAGGAGGACCCTACTATGCTACTGTTGGCCTTTACATGCAAACTTGGATGATGAACTTTGTTCCGGAGCGAGAAACATTCACATTGGTCCTGGTATGGATTATATTATACTCCTTACCTTCAGATTATTGGCTGCTGAAATCCTTAAAGACTATAGGTAATAAATTAGGGCATTTTATAAAGATATCAGAGGCGACTCTGCGAGGTAAATATACCTCCTTCGCTCGCATATGTGTAGAAATGGACTTATTAGGAGCACTCCTGGATGAAGTCATCCTAGAAGTATATGATGAGCAATGGCTACAGGCAGTCGACTATGAACACATCCCATTCAGATGTCGTAAATGTCGTGAAAATGGGCATCTCTTCAGAGACTGCCCACTCAACAAAAGGGAGGACAACCTGAAAACCAACACAGGAAAAGACCCTGAAGGTTTCACCAAAGTGGGAGGCAGATGGAAAGGAGGGGGAAAAATGTACCAAAAGAAATGTAGCGAGAACAAGCTACCAAGTCATAATAGTTTCAAGATTTTAGAAGAAGAGGGGGGAAAACATGGAACAAATAAGGAACCAGAGGACATTCATATAGAGAAAGAAAAAGAGGATAGCATGGAAATCATAAAGGAATACAATGAACAAAAGGAGGACCCACCAAGCACTATGGAACTTGGCAGGGACCATGAGATGACCCCAAGCGAAGGAGGTACGGAGAACCAAGACCTACTAGAGATTCTAGAGAGGGAGAAACTTGAACTATAAAAGTTTCTAGAGCAGGGAGCCAACAAAGGGATTGACTCTCTGCCACAAGAGGAGTTTGACAGAGTACAACATCTATTCCTCCGAAGGTTTCAAACAAAGGATGCAGGAGTCAAAAGGAACTACGAAAATCAAGAGAATATAGGGGTTAAATATATGGAGATTACATCAGGACACTACACCAAAAACCTAGGCAAGAAAAGAGGAAGAAAGAGACAGAATGAACTTCTATCAGAGTGTGGGAAACTCATGATTAATTCAGGTAAGATGAAAGATCTCACCAGTTACTCTTTCATAAACCCATCATTATGAAGCTTACAACCTGGGATATTAGAGGACTAGGAAGTAAAAGAAAACAAAGAAATCTCAATAACAAAATAAAAGAAGAAAAACGAGACATGGTGTTTATACAGGAAACAAAATGCTCAGTAGACAAGACTAGAGAAATACATGGAAAATGGCTTATCAAATATGAGTACCTAGAATTCAAAGCAAATAATACAGCGGGGGGAATTCTTACTCTATGGAATCCTTAGAAATTTGAGATCCTGGATGTTGAGGCATCCAGAAACCACCTATCAATGGTTATACAACCTTTGGGGGGCAAGGATTATTACATGATCACAAATGTTTGTGGTCCTCAACTTCTTGAAGACAAACTCAGGCTCCTCACCTCTCTAGAGGAGCTGAGAGAAAGATACCTAGTAATCCCCTGGATTATGGGAGGGGATTTTAACATGATCAGATCTCTCACAGAGAAAAAAGGAGGGACCAGAATGCTTGGATGAGACTCAATTTCCTTCTAGAAACAACATGATATTGGTGGATATGGACACAATAAATGGTACCTTCACATGAAATAACAAGAGAGGAGGAACTTCCGAAGTTGCCTCAAAATTAGACACATTCATAATCTCGGAGGATCTCCTTCTCTTCGGTCATATCATGACATCTTTTATCCTCCCTTTTGGAGGCTCAGACCACTGGCCTATCCAGTTGGAAGCTTTGTTTATTGGCACCCCAAGGAATAGACCTTTCAGGTTCGAAAATGTCTGGCTCACTCACCCTAACTTCATCACTAATATTGGAAAATTGTGGGCAAAAGACATGCCCACCCAAGGAACAAAAATGTTCCTCCTACAACAAAGACTTAAACACATCAAGCTAAGGCTAAAAGAATGGAACAAAAATTATTCTGGCAATATTTTTGAAGCCAAAAGAGAAGTGGAGAAAAATTTATAGGAAACTAATCAAATTCTCATCATAGAAGGCTTCACAGAGGAAAGGAAAATGCAAGTGGACTCTCTTCAACAAGAATGCGACAATATATGCCAGCAGGAGGAAATCTTCTAGAGACATAAATCAAGAGTACAATGGATTAAAGAAGGGGAGAGAAATATTAGGTTCTTTCACAAGTCTACCATGAAACACAGGGAAAATAATCATATCACAAAACTCATATCTCCTCAAGGGAAAGAGCTAAATTCTCATGACGAAATGGAATCTATTCTGGTACAACATTTTCAAAACATAGCAGAGGAGACCATTGCAGACAGATCTCAATTTGCTAAGAGCTTCACTCAGCATATTCCAAAAATGGTAACTAGGGAAGATAATTATAATCTCAACAAGCTAGTAACAGAAGAAGAGGTCAAGGAGGTTATTAAAGAGATGCACAATGGGAAAGCTGCAGGCCCAGATGGTTTCAATGTAGACTTCTTCAAAACATGCTAGGAAACTATCAAACAAGACATTCTTGATGTGGTAGAGGACTAGAGAAAATCAAGGACAGTTCTGAGAGCGCTTAATGAATCCTTCATAGCTTTAATCCCTAAACAGAAAAAAGCCATGACACCAGACAGATTCAGACCCATAGCTTTGTGCAATGTGGTGTACAAAATTATTTCCAAAGTTATTGCTAACAGAATCAAACCTCTTCTTCCAATGCTCGTGTCAGAAGAGCAGACTGGATATGTGGAAGGTAGACAAATTCTCAATAATATCATTCAAGCTCATGAAGTGGTTCATTCCCTCAAGGCCAATAAGTAAGTAGGTATGATAATACAACTGGACATAGCGAAATCTTATGATAAGCTAAGCTGGTCTTACATTAAGGAAGTTCTTAAAGCTTATGGCTTTGACCACAACTAGATAAAGTGGGTCATAGCCCTGGTTACCACAGCTAGTTGTTCAATCCTTCTTAATGGCTCTCCATCTAGAACCTTCAGGCCATTGAGAGGCCTCGGGCAAGGAGATCCTCTCTCCCCATTCCTCTTCATTCTCATGATGGAAGGATTGGGCAAAGAGATCAATTTAGCCAAGGAGGAAGGAAGAATCAAGGGACTCAAACTTACTCAGAATGGTGACACATTGACTCATCAACAATTTATGGATGACACTATGCTGCAGGGCATACCCACAGTCAAGGAAGCCAAAGCTTTCAAACAAATCCTGCATGATTTTGCAATGGCTGCTGGCACTGAGGTAAGCCTCACAAAATCAAAAGTTTTCTTTTTCAATATTGATATTTCTATTCAAAGAAACCTCTCTAGAATTCTCGGCTTTCAAAGAGATCATCTTCCCTCCAAATATATGGGAATGCCTCTCACTGATAAACCTCTAAATAAGAAGGTTTAGGAGTCATTTTCAAATAAACTGAAGGAAAAAGTCAATAACTGGACTAGAAGATCCTTGAATTTAGCAAGAAGGCTAATTATTACAAAGGTTGTACTACAAACCATTCCAATTTTCATGTTTTCAGCCCTTCCTATCCCAATAAGAGTTTTACAGCAAATTAGGAATATCCAAAGAAACTTTCTTTGGGGTAAAGGGGAAGAGAAAAAGAAATGGGATCTGGTAGCGTGGGACAAGCTCTGCAAACCTAAAACCCATGGTGGTTTGGATCTCCACGACCTGGACACTCTAAGAAAATTTTTAGGGGCAAAACTTTGGTGGAGATGGCTAAAGGAAATGAGAAACCCCCGGGCTAAGCTTTGGAAACAAAAATATGCAATGGGCTGGCAAGAAAGGGACCACATTCGAATGACATGACACATCGGGGGTTCCCATATTTGGAACAAGTCTTGGGAGAATAGAGCCTAAGTTCGGAAACATAGTTTCTCAGAGATCAGAAATGGGAATCTAGCCTGGTTCTGGGAGGACAACTGGCAGAAGAAACATAACCTCTATAGAGAAGTACTAGACATCATCCAAAATGATACCATTAATAAACGATTGAAAAGGGTAAGTGACTTTTGCGATCAGTTAAGAGACACAAGTAAATGGAGAATTTGGAAGGTACCAGATTACAGTGAAGAGACCCCTTTGAAGGCCCAAGCTAAAGTTCTTGAAGCAATTCTGGAAAAGTGGAAAATTTGGACTTCAACCTCAAATGATCTACTAAGATGGGGGAGAAGCAATGAGGGCATCTTCAACCTCAAAGAAGCCAAAATAATAGTCATTGGACTTAACTATCCATGCCCTGACAAGACTTGGAAAGACCTTTGGAACAACCCACACTGGATGAAGATCAAACTATTCATGTGGTAGGCATAGCATAAAAAGATTCTGACTTGGAAAAATCTTAGAAAGAGAGGTTTTGCTGGTCCATCAATATGCCAGTTATGTGGTCTGCAGGAGGAAACTATGGATCACCTTCTCAGCCTTTGCTCTTTCACCTCCACCTTATGGAGTTGGGTGGCCTCTATCTTCAACCAAATAGTCAGGAACGAAAATGACATTACTGAAACTTTAAAGAATTGGAGGAAACACTTCTCAGATAATGAGACAGTCAATTTAGCCTGGACTCTGATTCTAGGATTTTTGATCTGGGATGTTTGGAAAGAAAACAACAACGGTATCTTCAAAGCTAAATCTGGTTCAACACAAAGCATCATGGCTCAGATCCTAAAACAACTCAATGAAACAGTTAAAGCCCTTCTGAAACAACCTCCTAAGAAACCCCCTGGTCAACGGGAGGCTCACATTCTCAAACTGTTGGGGCTCTAGTCACATGTCCCTCAGGGCATAAAAAAGAAAGAAAGGCACATATTAGAAGGAAAGGCTTTCTGGCAACCCCCTCCCCATGGATTTTTGAAATTCAACATAGATGGAGCCTCAAAAGGAAACCATGGGGATGTTGGTTATGAAGGAGTCATAAGAGATGAAGAGGGAAATATAAAAGTCATATTTCATAGTCATTTGGGGAGGGAAACTAACAATATGGCGAAACTCATGGCCATTGAGTAAGGCTTAGAAAATCTGATTGATCACAATTTACATAACACAATCATAGAGGCAGACTGGGAATTAACAACTAATTCGGTCAAAAGGAAAGGCACTAGCACAACACCAGACCAAGTTTTGAACCACTGGAGACTTTCACAGGTCTATCATCAAATTATATCTCACCTAAGAATACTTAGAACTCTTAGCTTTGTTCATGTGTGAAGAGATGCCAATAGAGTGGTGGACCGGCTAGCTAATGAAGGGGTTCTATGCATAGGAGACAACAAGTACTACTCATGGGATTTGGTTCTCGCAGGACAATAGCATGAGGATTGCTACACTCTAGCTCATGTAGATAGGGAGCATTATCAGTACATGAAGGGGAAACAACCAGTTGAAAATTAAGAAGATGGATGTGAAGGGTTTAACAAACAGGTGACCTGAGAATTGGTATATTTGGGTCCCGCAGATGGATGGAAGGTAGAGGAGAAAGAGAGCGAAACCAAAAGGTGGCACCAACAACTTTGCTATAGTACAAGGTGGTTTTGATACAATTACACTGGTTATCAGGCATCACATTACCACAAGTGGTTTTACAGAAATCCTTTCGATGCCACTAACCATTCAACACGTGGCTCAAGGACGAGAGAGAATACCACCTTCATCGGGCGGGTATTCCTCGCTCTTATTTCCAGCCCGATATCCTTTACAGCTGTAGGATCTAGTGGTAGCAGATCTACGGCTGAGGTTTGTTGTGCTTGTTGGTGGGAGAGGAATATCTTCCTTGCACATTCTAGCTCAGGAACAGGTGAGGGGAATTTTGGGTGGAACAACTGCTCGATGGTTATCTACCTTGTGAAACTGAAATATTTTCACCGCGGTCTCTATTTCCTCTTTGGGTCTGCTTATTGACTTTTTGGTTTCACCTGGTTTGGTTTAAAAGGTTGTTTGGTTTTGTGGGCCCTTAGCCAGGTTCTTGAGTAGTTGGCTCAGTTCCCAAAGCACAGGGCGCCAGTTAACTCTTTGGCATTATGTTCCTTTGGGTGTGTTGTATTTTATGTAACCAAATTTTTAGCTTCATATGAATAGAAGGTCTGATTCTTGCTTCAGCAAAAAAAACAATTGGAAGTACTCCAGATTATGAAGTCAATGATAGTGTGTTGCATTTTTGTAAATATCAATGGGTCTTAATAGCAAAGTCTAAGGATGCGAGTGGGAAATGTTCCAATTACGCTAGGTTCACGGAGGAGAAAGTACTAGGTGAGGTGAATCGAAGGCACTGAAACTGTGGAGAGTTTAAGGGACCATATGAATCCTCATGGATACCAAGTTAGACCATACTCAACTACAATGTGCATGGATAATTAGGAGTCATTTTCTGGATCTACAATAATTTGTTCAAGAAAAGGTATGCAAAGGAAAAGGTTACTAGTGACAATATGTAGAGGAGTGTAGTGGAAGACAAGGATTAAATGAGGTGTGTGTACAAGAGCGTAGTGGAAAAAAGGTTACTATTTCAATAGGATACCATACCATATTTAAAAATAAACTCTCCTTAAAGAGTAGAGTGACAATTAAGAAATAAATGACAAACTTTTAACCAAACTATAACGATCATACTAGCCTAAATGCCCCAATACATAGAAACTAAAAAATAAGATAACGTAGACAATGATCAAGACAATGAGACACTGCTGGATCTAAATCTGATCCTCCAATTGGGATGGGTGCATTTGGATCGTCTTATGCTCACCTATAGCTAGGAGAATTTCAAGATGCTTCTTAATCCTTTTCATTCCCCCATCTAGATCGTCCACGTGTTTGTGTAGGTGTTTCAAGGAGTGTAGGTTGTCCATGTGTGACTCATGCATGTCTAGAATAGTCCACCCTAAGAGAAAATTCATCTTCCAATATAAATCTATCGTCTACATATATTGCTTCAACCTTCCCCTCTTATGCTCAATATGCTCCCATTCACTCAGTAAAAAGTTTGGTATCAGAGAGTTGGTTCCTATGGGAAGATGCTTCCCCCTCTACATATGAAATATCTTCATGAATATGGCTAGGTGTGAGTTCCTCGTAAAGAGGAATTAAATACTCTATCTGGTTGTGCATATGAGTGTTCCCTTTTTGGTCATGGTCTTGATAATAAGTGACCCCTCCTCACCCATGCCGACCCATGTGGAATGATTGAGACAAACACTAGATATCCAAGTTGAAAACTCAATCCAATCTGATTAATAAACATATTGTAATCACATGCCCACTAAAATCTACTAGAAATTGAAGTCGCCACTAATAAGAGGACCAATTTAACCAAGAACCAAGAGAGGGTGGACACCATACATGTAGTTTCCAAACACCTTTCCTCAGCCAATCCAAAACGTTATACTCGACCCACTTAAAACTCCAAGTACCCAATACCAGCAAACCAAAACAGAAACGAAGAACCTGAATAACATAAAGGAAGAGAGATGCATTACCCAAGACAAGTTTGAATTTCCCCTGCTTTTGAATTACAATGCAACTTCCATTCTTAGCTTTTGAACCTACTCTTAACCAATATGCATAGGGACTAAAACATGATATTTAATATAAGACAGGCCCAACATCAAGGAATGCACGAAGAAGAAACATGATTAACCAAATCCAAATGTCCTTTGCCCCTAGTTCCTTGACCTCTAAAAAATAATATGGAGACTATCAACCCTCCCAGATGCCAAAAAGACTCAATAACACATCCAAACAAACTTAAAGTAATAGGCCCTGCAAGATGGTATAACATGCACCACCAAAGACAAGTAACAGGGCCCAAGACTAGGACTAAAAACCACCAAAATTAAAGTAGGGGTAGTTCTTACAGAAGAAACTGAGAAGTAATAAAAAACACTAGATGCCAATGCTATCGTAATTCCCAATTAATTTTACCATCACTAATAAAACCAAGAGTCCGTGACTGAAATGAGGACTGACCACACAAATAAGAAGGGTAAGCCATAAGCATGATGCAAATCACTGTAAAGAGGCTAAAAAATCAAATTCTAGTGAATTTCATTGAAACCAAGACCAAATTGAAGAGCTTGTCCTCCTAATTCCAATGGCATAGAGAACACCTCAATATTACTTTGTATGTGCAAGCTATTGACAGCAAAATTTTCAAGGCAAAGAGGCAGGACTTTTATCACCCAGTAAATTTAGAGGCTCACAAAATTTGGAAGTTTGGATAGATCTGGAAGAATAGAATAAATTTGGCAGAAACTAATCAAGTAATAATTTAGCACTAAATAGTAGTAGAAACTAGTCGATTTTTTTGTTGTTTAATTTTTCCAGTGACATTAAAAAATGTGGTGGACAATTATTCTATTTGTATTTAACAATAAAAATAAAATAAGATAGGGGTGGTGGGCCACCACCCGCACAAGCCCAAAACAACGAATATATTAAATATATATTGGGCCCAACAACCATGCCATGTTATGCTGGGCAGACGAGATTTCAACATGTGCTGGCTAGGCCAACCTTGCAACAATGGCCCCAATTTTAAACAAAAAAACTAAAATGTACTTTATAAAGGGGAGTCTAGGGGGCTATTGAACCAAAAATTTCCACCTGGTCATGTGACTTAACGAAAACAAACTTGGCACCTTCCAAACAATTGAAACTTTATTTATAATGATGCCAATTTCTTATATAAACTCTTATTTTTTTCTCCACTCGAAACAAGGTCGTGGAGTGGAACCGTGATTTTGGAACCAAAGCGCTCGAACCGTGAAGCTAAGGGTGGAACCGTGAAGCTAAGGGTGGAACCATGAATGGTGGAGCTATGACCCAATGGAAACTTGAAACAAGAGAATAATAGAAGAATGTTTTATATTCCTTGGAGGCCCAAAATTGATAGGGACGAAATGGGGTCAACTTTACACTGAGATTTCTCTGAATTTCACTAAGAACTTGATAGTGTAGACAATTTTTTTATCTGAGTAGCCAATTATCTAGAGGAAGTACCTTGAGCATAGAACCTTAAGGGTGGAACCTTGACATAGGAATCTATGAGGAATCTTTTAGATTCCCTAGAGCCCCAGATTTGGTAGTTTTACAACGTGATCAAATTTAAACTCAAATTTCATGATTTTTAGTAATGATGACGATGGTGCAGTATGTTTCTCCATTTGCTTAGGTGATTTTCAAGCCATTATCAGATTGGGAGGTATAATTTTGAATTTAGAAAATTTTCTTGTTTTTGTTTTAATGAATGTATGGATTTATGTAGCAGGTTTTAGTGATATTTTTATGTCGCAGTATGATAGTGAGGTCTGAATATTTAAAGGAAATTCATCATTTTAGTTTTTTCACGAAAACTAAGATGGAGTAGTGAAGAAATATGACCACGTTGACACTTTGTAAGAAAGTAGTCATGTTTATAGCCAATGGTCTTTGAATTTTGAGATTATTATGATTATGATGAGTATTATTTGAATATGATTGGCAAATTCAAGAAGACTGTTTTATGCCATTTATGTGTGAGTGTCCATTTATGCCTTTTTTGTAAGAGATTGTTCCTTCATCATGTTGAAGGATAATGCTTGTGAGTGAGAGTTCTTTTTAGGTGAACATATCCTTGGAGAGACATGCCACTAAAGATAGGAGTTTCATTTTTTTTTTATATAGATTTTTTTATGTACTCATCTTCTTCTTGGAGAGACTAATGAGGCAGCTCCCCAATATTGACCCAAGGCCCAAAGACGTAGTCCACACTGGACGTACTTCATTATCATGTGTTGTGTTATGATTTCTTCATTATTATTTACTTATTATTTATGTTGATGGATTGGTGAAGTATTTCTTAGAGAAAGTATTGCTATTTTGCACATGCAAATATAGGTGTGAGTAAAAGGTCCTTCATAATGAAGATTTTTGTTTAAGAGTATTCACAATTTTGTTTTGGATCAAGTGGTATCAAAGTGTTCTGACCATTTTCCAGGGATTGTGAATTTAATCATGGGCAAAGGAATGAAGGGAGTAAGACATCAATAATTGGAGGAGATAAATCATTGTGTTCAAGCAAAGAATGCAGAGCTTAGAAGTATTCTACAAGATGGAGAGGAAGAGAAGAATAAATTGAGGCTCATGTTAGAGTAGGATTTGTAAGAAAAAATTGGAGAATTTTCCACTACGAAATAAGAGTTGGCCAAAGAATATGACACTTTATAACTGATAAAATCAAAGGTAAATGAAAATCCTTCTTCTTGCAATTTTTTTGATATTGGAAGCATTGAGATACCTATTTCAGGAACCAACATGAGACTCCTCAGCAAGATGGCATATAAAGGAGGACTTGGTAATAATAACCAATGAATTACTTAGCCATTTGAGATTTTGCAAAGGCCTTGATTTGTAGCATTGGGGTACATTGAAGGAGAATGTTTAAAGTCAGTAGAATCAAGGGATTCCTCAAACAAAGAATCCAAGCCATTCCGAAAACCATGGAGGAAACAGGATTCTGAGAGCACATCAAAAATTTCTCGTGATAGTGAGCATTGTAGAGGAAGAGCTAAGGTAAGTTCATATCGCCTAATTTTCTCGAGAGAAAACCCAAAAAGGTATTATAATTCTTCATATTATAATCTACCTTTTGATTATAAGTAGATTGATAATGACGAGAAAAAATGAATGGAATAAAAATCCATGTGCATTTTGTGGATTGAATAACCATATTGTTGTGAAATGTTGGAAAGGAATGATAGTGAGGAAGAGGCTATTAAATTAATTCCGTTCTCCACATCAAGGTAGAAGGAATGTCAGGAACATTTGTGAAACAAAAAAAATTGCAGTCATTGCAACAATGGTGGACATAAGAGATCCATGTGTTGGAAGCTCCATCTAGAGCAATGACCAAAGAAGGAAAGGAAGCATGTGAAGGAACATGTGAAGGAACTAGTTAGGGAAGCAGTTCAAGAAGAGAATCAACTATAGGAGGAATTCCCATTCACTTGGCTAGATGGGAGATGGTTTCATCGAAACATTTAAAGTAGTCGAGCATGACCACATTTGTAAATCACATGTTGCAAAAATATTTGTAAAAGTGGTGAAGATTTTTCCATCACTTATGAATGAAACATGGTGATATTTTTGGCCTTTTAGTTGATAATCTGGGATATAGTTTATGTTATAATTATATTGTAGACCTGAACATGAGTGTGTTATAAACGCTTCACAAGCATGGGTTTTTCTTAGGCATTTTTTTTTGTTACACAACCAAATCCAAAAATAGAAGAAAAAATAGATCAATGACTTAAAAAGTATCCTCTTCAACGTGGATACCTCCTTTACTTGACATAAATAAACCATTCTTGGATGATTCAAATGAAAATAACTCCTTGGTATATAAAGGAGTATATGGTGTCACAATATAATTAGGGCCTACATAACAATAATAATGTAAGGGAACAATAGTAACAATAGTGGGATTCTATGAGGTAGAACAATAATAATAAGGGATCTACACTAGTATTATAGGGACGTAACATGCCCCTCTCCTTCAAAAAAATGATTTTCCTCAACGTTTGAGCAGTTCTAGATGATTTTGTATAAAATTATCATCCTCCTATGTGGAATATTCAATGGGTAAGTTCTTACAGTTACTGAGATACTCTGAAATTAATTAATTTTGTAGTTGTCAGGTTCTTATTTCTGTGACTGCTTCAGGCTCCAGTATTATTTTTCCTTCTTTCTCAAGTTCTGGGAATATTGTTTGAACTGGAAGCTTGTGACTGATCACCTTTTTTAAGCATGAAAGATGGAAAATTTGATGCACTGAGGAAGATGTAGATGGCCCCAATTTGTGTGCCATATTACCAATATATTGCAACACCTTGTAAGGACTATAGTACTTAGGTGATAATTTATTATCCTTCTTATATTTATTGAGGAAAATTTTATTTTATGGTTTTAGTCATAAAATTACCCAGTTGCCTATGTCAAAACTTCTTTCGCTATGATGTTGATTTGCCTAGTGTTTCATTCGATTCTACGCATGAGTGATCTTATCCTCTAAGAGTTGGAGAACTTATTTTTGATGCTTGATGTGATCTTCCATTGCTTTATATCCATAAAGTGATGGATGATGATTTATATCCATAAAGTGCCATAAATTGGGTCATTTTTGCTCCAATATGGAAGGACGTTTAATAGCAACATTCAGCCATATGTATCCACTTCATCCATTGTGATTGTTTATCATATACAAAGCAATGAATATATCCTTCCAAACATTTGTTCAATATATTAGTTTTCCCATCACATTGAGGATGAGAAGATGAACTATGAGCTAATTGAGTACCAAGACAAGAAAATAATTCCGTCCAAAAATTTCCAATGAAAATGGGATCTCCATCACTTACAATAATCTTTTGGTTTCCATGTAGCTTTTTAATTGTTTCCATCAATGCAGTAGAAATTGTACTGCCTTTTAAAGGATGAGATGATGCACAAAAGTGTGCATAATTGGTAATTCTATAAACTAGCACCATGATTACATGCTTTCTTTTTGTCTTGCGTAAACCTATGATAAAATCCATTGAGACCTCCTCCCAACATTGACATAAAGTTTGTACCAGACCTGAGGTATTAGTGGTATTTGTACCATATTAATGAATCATTTTTCGAAATAAATGTATTGTATGTACTGGTACTTGGCTTCAAGTTTCAAATGAGTGTCCACACCTCTTCGTTATTCTTCCATTTCAATCTTGCTTTAGTTATCCAATCAGGTTTCATAATAGAAATGCCACATAGAAATGCTTCCACATCCTCATCCTTTCTTGAGAGTGCATCTATGACAACATTTTACTTCCCTTTTTTGTAGATGATTTAAAAGTCATAACCCAACATCTTTGTGACCCATTTTTTCTTCTTCTCCGAAGATAATATTTGTTCCAAAAAGTACTTAAGACTTTCATTATCTATTTTTACCTTGAAGTGTCTTCCCATTAGACAAGGTTTCCATTGCTTTACTGCATGTAGTATTGCCAACATTTCCTTCTCATAAATAGGTTTGTATAAATAATTTTCCTTCATTGGACGACTTTCAAAAGAAATATGTATTTGTTCTATCATTAAAACAACACCAATTCCATTTCATGGGGCATCACATGCCACAATAAATGCTTTTGTGAAGTCTGGTGTAGCCAAGGCGGGTACTTGGCACATTGCCTCTTTAATATGTTCAAAGGCCTTAGTTGCTTCTATAGTCTAAGAAAATTCATCTTTCTTCAATAATGTCATTAAAAGTGTTGCAATTCTCCCATTTCTGCAACCATGCGTTCAATTTAATGCTTTTGGAAATAGGGATATTTGTATGGCCTGATGTTTGGTGGAACACCTCCTGGAATTGAGTAAATAGCTTGATCATAATGAAAAATAGGTGGGAGGCCTTTGCGAGTCTCAAATAACTTGGAATGATCACTAGTAGAAAATGATGAAATTAATAACTAGGTGACTAAAAAGGTTAGTCACCACAATTATTTCAAGTAAATTACTACTAAATTTGAGCAATTGTAAGTGACCAAACTAAAAATGACTAACTTCGATGACTAATTTAGTCTAGGGATAAAATATATGACTAGCTAATAAGTGACTAAACTAAAAGTGACTAAGTTGAATGACTAATTTAGTCTAGGGTTAAAATATATGACTAGATAATAAGTGACAACATTATTTCATGACGAGACTACCCTACAAGCCACCAAATTTATATCATATCCACGAGGTCAACAACAATTTGTGGTTCAAGATATAGCTAATTTGGAACAAACTTAGCTCTAGAACCTAGGATTTTGTTCTGCCTCTAATGTTTATAGACAAAGAGATCAATTTCTCAATCATGTGGGAGCCAAACTATCACCTTTCCCATGTTCACTCCCTCTATTGAACATCATGGAAAATCTCCATAGATTAGTTATCCTTACTAAAACAAACATTTCAATGGAAATGATCATTAATCTTATGAAATTACTACTTCCCTTGACCACACAAAGCTTATTTTGATGTCTACCCTTCTTATTTTATGACAATACTACCCTACAAGCCACCAAATTTCGATCATATCCATGAGGTCAACACCAATTTGTGGTTCAAGATATAACTAAGTTGGAACAAACTTAGCTCTAGAAGCTATGCTATTTTTCCACCCCTAATGTTTATGGACAAATAGATATCAAGAGATATCAATTTTGTAAAACATGTGAGAGCCAAAGTATTACCTTTCCCATGTTGACTTCCTCTATTAAACATCATCTCAACCAGGGCAAAACCGTTATTTAAATGAAGGAATATTCCTTCAAAGAATTTTGACCATTATATATGTAAGAAGAAAGGCAATCGAGCTACAAATTTCCCAAAAAATCCAAAATCCAAATATCAACAGAAGATCATGGAAAATTTCACCAATTCATATGAACCTGCTCAAATATGGGAAGAAATTTCCCAATACAAATCTGATGGAGAAAAAGTTATAGTAACTGGTCTCTTTGAAATTGAAGCAAAAGAAATTCAGTACCAACTAGCCCAACCTCAATTATCTTCTTCATCTGCTGATACTCAAGAATTTTTTTTTCATATTGTTTTATGTTTTCTAATATTAGTTTTATTCAATAGTCTCTTGTCCTTTTATAACGTTTCCAATGCTCTCTCACCATTGTATATTTTGTTATGCGCCACCACTACCAAATGTCTCTCACCACTGAATTATCCTTATTAAACCAAACATTTAATTGGAATTAGTGATTGATCATTACCATAACATTAGTACTTTTCTTCACTTTTTAACCACACAAAACTTGTTTCGATATCAATTGATATTTAGTGACGCAAAAACCTAATTTTTTCATAAATTAATAATTAATTATAATAAAAAGTATCCCCATTAAACAAAAGAAAAGACTCAACCTTTTATTTATTAAATAAAGTATAAAACGATCCTTAATTTTATATAAAGATGTAAAAATAATCATTTGTATGTGTAGTCAATGAAGAAGAGACATAATTTCATATTAAACACCCTCTAACAATTCTAGGACATATTAAGACGCATTTTACCTTGCAGCTCTGCCTTCCCCTCTAGCAAAAAGTCTTGAGCAACAACAACCATGATTTCCATGAAAATGCAAGGAGAACTGAAATTCTGGAAGGTGCATTGAAGCTTTGCTGAGAATTAAAGTTGGTATCCTTTTTAGTTTATATATCTTTCTCTTTGGATCTGGCTTATCTCTTTAGATTTGGCCTAGGCAATCTAGAGCCTCGTTGGACATTGAGCTTGTGTAGATCTGAGGTTTTGTTTGTTGTTAAATCTTTATTTTAGAAAAAAAAAATCAACATCTGTTTATCTAATAAGTATCAAGAAAAAATAATATTTTTTGATTTAGAAAAATTAATATTTATATGTTTGTTTTTCAAATGTCTAACAAAATTATCTTTTGGTAGACTTAGCCTTTTATTTAATTCACTTTGATAAACTGAAGAGCATTTCATTTAATTTTCATTAAGGTTTCATGGATTTGTTTCTTTCAAATATTAAAATGTTTTATTTCCCTCCATTTGAAAGTTTTGTCCAAATATCAAAATGGTTCATTTCTCTCCATTTGAAAGGTTTGTCCACGAGGAATAAGGAGAAGGAAGGGTGCATTTGGAAGGATCGAGGGTCGATGCCACATTCGGCTTAGCATGCCTACCAGATTTTAGATCTATTCTCTAGGAGCTTCATTTTCTTCGGAAGACCAATTATCTACTCCATACAATATTTTCTCAAATCGCACCCAGAATTGTTGTTATTGTTAATAATTATTGTTAGCACTTCTAATAGTATTATCTTAAAATATTACCTCTACCACTACCATTACCATAACTACATGGTATTAAAACACTACTCTATCGCTATTACTACTAGATACTACTACTATTGTTACCTTTTCTAGTAACCCACTCTATTTTCTTTTGCTTCACTGCATTTTTTGTACAGTTTGCTTTATTACATCACTTATGCACTTTGGTACCACTGTCTACCGCATGTGCCTGACCACTCCTCATATGCACTAAGGTCATCCTTTTTGCAGTCCCATTGGTAAACTTTGGCCACTATTAGAAACTAAATTAAATTTTAATATATTGTTATTATTATGTATTGCCATAAAATTTGCCCTAAATTTTTGGTCTCCATATCTCTTATAACTTCATATTGTATTAATAACTTACTATACAATTTATGCCTCTTATTTCAAAAGTAATATTTGGCATGGACTCTACATTTTGGAATCTAGTTGATGGAGGCTTAATGCACTATATCTCCAATTCTTGAACAAATTTCTTCTAGTTCATCTCCAAAATCAAAGTATTGTTACTTGGATTAGGAGATTTTATGTTGAACAATGGCACTTCCACGCTGATTTCTTCCTCTGATAACTCCTCAGGAGTTAATGAATGAGACTCACTTGTCCTACAGCTGTAGGAGCTAGAGCAAGTGATACTTGTGGTACTCACCATGAATGGCTCATGAACCAGATCAAACATTTATTTCACAGTTTTCTCAAGGGGTTGATCAAAATTCTACCTCCACTCTTGATCATCATCATCTTGTACAGGACTGAGCAATCGAGCCACATTATTAGAACCATACTAAAGAACATTTTTTCTTACCTCAGGCCTCTGTAAACTACTAGTTTCTATTGGACCAAGCTGGGTTCTCTCTAATTTCTCCATAGATTGTCTATTGTAATTCTTCTTTTCAGGTCGCCTAGAGCTGTGATATATTTGCAAAGCCTCATGAGCTTCTAAGCTTTCAAAGCTCCATATATTATCATTTGTGACCTCCCTTGTTTTCCACATTGAGCTAACAATAGTTTAGTAGTTGTAACCAACAGAGATTCTTGAGTCAATCAATGTAGTTGATCTACACATGCTAGCTATCTCCTTCTTCCCCTTTTTTTTCTCTTGGATTCATTCATCTGTTGATCAAATTCATTTATCTCCTTTTCTTTCTCTAGAAATGAATTTTTTATGGTGAAAATCATTTACACTTGCAAACACTTGCCAATATAGTTCTTTCACAATTGGGATCTCATCATCAACAATGATAAATTGGAGCAGTTACACTTCTATTCACTTTTTGAAATGCAAGAATTTGTGTTTTTTGAGCTAAGTGAGAATATATGATCTTTTATATGTGCATTTGAAACTTTGAAATATGTGTTGTTAGAAATGGACTATATATTAAGACTTGCTAGCTATGTCATAATGCATGAATCACCCCATTTTGCAAATAGTGTCATAATAGATTTTTGTCTTCTTGGTAGTCTGAGGCTCTCTGTAAATATCAAATCTTATTCCCTTCATTTTGAGCTCTTGAATACATCTACTCATAGCCCTAGAAGTAACCCTCTAATTACCATTTTTACATTCTACAATGAACTTGGAATTATCCTTTATCCAAAGAAAGTTTATACCTCTTTCAACAATAATTTTTAGCATCAACAAAGTGCAAATATCTCTACTCTGTTTTAGTATCAACCCCGACTACTTACTTTAAAGCAACAACATGGTTGTCTCCAATAATTATATTGCATCCTCCTCCATATTTTCCAGGAATACCTTAACAAACTCCATCAAAATACCTCCATGCCTTTAATTTATCAATCTCCTAGTTTTTCAAATTTCATTAGTTGTTCGTCTTTATAGGTTTGCAAATACCTCGATATGCATATCTGAGACAATGAATTCATGATACCTAACTAATACATGATATTCATGATATCCATTCAGATATCTCCTCTTTCTAGCACAACAAAATTCCTATTCTATTTTCCTAAACACTATAGCAAAGAGCACACATCTAGCATTCTACCACTTGATTATGCTCAAATGCAAATTTGAGCCTTGAGGAAAATTTGGCTACAACACGTAACTTCATTCAATATTCAACGAAGCATAAATGTTCCATAAAAACTAGAAGCATGACTAGAAACAAACTGTACCTATGAATACAAAGAAAGCGTATGAGATAATTGTCATGTAGCCACAGTACATAATATCAAAGACTAGTTTCGTAATGTCCACCTTGGGGAAGAAGTAGAATGTAGCATACAGGAATAGATAAAGTGCAGATGAGCCTCAATTTAGATAGGCTCTCGACCACTAGTGGTAGTCCTCACTACACAATTGAAAGTAGCAAAGGACAATAGCGATCTCTGCACAAGTAACAATAAGGATAACAAAGACAATGAAGATAAACCCAAAAATGTAATAAAATTGATGCAGTCAAATAGATGTTTAGATGAAGAATAATTCAATGAAAACTGCACCAAAGGGTAATATGCCTCCAATGAGTACTAAGAAAACTAGCTGCATGTACCATGCCTGCTTTGGAATCTACTAGGGAATTTTATTTGGCTTAACATGATCTTTAATTATAGGTTTCTTATAGCGAAAGTAACTACCAACAAAGACCAAAGGAACAAATATCACAAGCCATAAAAATACAAAAGTAGCCATTGTCCCAATTGGTACAACACCAGAGGGCTCTTTACCCTAAATCAGTGCATCTAGGACAAAGAAAATGCCAAAAAACAATGCTAGGGAAGATGAATGCAGTCTTCAGCATGTCTATTTTACATTCTGTGCCCTTGAACATCTTATACAGATGACCAGAAGAGTAACCAACAAACAAACCCATGAACACCCGCAAGAGAACCATAACTATCATAAGACCACCATGAAGGGACGGTGAAAGAAATCCAAGCATGGAAAATATCATTGTGACAAGTGTCATCCAATTTCTTCTTGAGCTTCATCGCATGTCTCCAATTGATTGTACTTTGAGATTGTAAGATAATCCTCGCTTACCTAAACTCTGCATAAGGTCAGTTCCTAGATTGACATGATCTATTGTTGCTAATTTAAGGTCTTCGTCAACCTTTTCATGCCTCACAAAGGTTAGTCATTAATGGCTTACCTATCCTTGTAATCTTTTCCATTAATTTCCTCGTGAAATGGGATTGTAGAGAGCTTCATCCACAAGCTTTCACCTTGTTATGACTGAGATAATAGGTCTATATTATGTGTGCCCTCATTCTGACATGTATAAGCCAATCGACTTCTATTTGATCAAATCTACTCTAGCATGTGTTGTTTTGATCAATCTCCCAACTACCTTTGTCTAGTGTAACGTTTGACTCAGGTTTGACTTTAAAGGAAGATGCATAGGCTTCTTGAGGCACATTTAGGAATGTTAACATAATTATTTTTTTGTAACCCTGTTCTATTCCCCTATTTAACATGTGATACATCCATCTATGTCGCAAAGTATTATGATGGCAGGGGATATGTGAGTGATGTATGTTACATACTCAAGAAAAGGCAACAAACTACCTTTAGTTTTAAATGACAATAGAGAGATGTACAACATTTCTTATTGTTGCAAGTGCTACCATGGTGGTTACATATTTCTCAACACGATGATTTATTCAACTTTGGCATGAGACTATTTGCTGCAACACTACTTTATGCTTGTGCATTAGCATAGTGGTCCTATACATTAGTTTATGTTGTGTGTAAATAGTTCCATGTGCTGCAATAATACATTATGTGTTGGGAAACACATTAATGGACTACAACAGGTGTCTATGGAAACCATTTTAACACAAAAATTGGTATACCACCATTACCTTGTGTTCCAACAAAACTCATTTTTCTACCAACAAGTGTTTATGCAGTAGTGAGGACATACATACACTCTGGTGCTAGAGAAACAATACAATAGAGGATCCAACAATCAATTAAGAGGCTCACAAACTATGTCAAACCAACAATGCTCCAACAAAATGACAATTCTCTCACAGAACTACATTACATCACCACAACATAATAAAAATATATAGTAGTTATTAAAATGTATGGTGTGCGAACCATTAAGGTTTCATGGGCAATGAGTACCATATTATCATCATTAAGGTAGGTAGATCATGTAAATAATATACATGAAGCCTTTCTGAGAAATCAATTCACTTTCTTAATAGTTAATACCTCATGGCCTAGATTTATACCTCTTGTTACATATCAATGTCAAGGAGGTTTTTATATTGTTTAACCCAACAATACTAACCTTATTACAATTTGAAATTCATGAGTTTGTTTCTTTAATTAAAAAAATTCCTAAAAAGATACAACATTGTAGTTTGTACCTTACCTAGATAGTTAATGAAACATTCAGCAAAATGTGACTTAAAATGGGCATTGGGATCAGGTTTCAAAATCTCCTCACAACCACTGATAGATTGCTCAAATATACAACTGTCACCCCCTAGCGAAAGAAGTCTGTCCCAATGACTAGATCACTAGATACTCTACGGATTCTAGAGATCTTTTCCCACCTCCACCCTTCTCACTTAGGATATTTAACTATGAGCTTGCTCAAGAATTCCATTGAAAGCTTTATTGGTATTGCTTATGGTTAAAATATTGTCACTTCTGTCCCTTTACGTGGACAACATGGTTCAACATAAGATGCATAAATTTATCAAAGATTATAACCTGAATGGTTAGTTCTGATGGATATATGCACAAAACAATAGAGTACAAAATGATGAGTTGTATTGCTACATTTGTGACATAGGAGGTATTTTCAAGTACATTTGTACCGCAATATTTTTCTTACTTATTTCATTTATGGTGAGTTGTACTGCTACCTCGCAATGACATTATTTTTTTGAATTATACTTGAATTTCATTGATAATAACTTGGATTTATATATTGCTTTTAACACCAAATTGACATCACGATAAACATACAAATGTCCCATTAAATATGACTTAAAGATGATTCAGAGAATCTCACCTTTAGCCTAAGCACGCGACATAGTAATTTATGAGGTGCGAAATTTTATTAGAGGTGTTGTTTGTTTTTTTGTTTTGGTTAGAAAAGGGTTTTTTCTTGGTTTTATGTGACTTACAATTTATCATATGTAACATGTTGAGAAATGTGAAATAATAATGTGTGACATTTATCTTGCAGAAATTGATGTTGAATGAAAGCATACAAAGTTTAACCAAGCTATAGTATGCTTTGGTAAAGGCGGAGGAACATCTTAAAAAGATTCCTAAGAATACACCATATACAGAGTTTGAATATAAGTAATATATGGCTTTTTCTTTTGCAGATATGTTCATTTTTCTATCCAAGATATCACAACAAGAAAAATATTAATATTGTAGAAGTTGTTTGTGGACCTCATTGAATTCGATTTTTCTGATGTCCTACTTGATTGATACCTTCTCACAACAAGAAGACTTTAAATATGAATTAATATGTTCCTAAAACAAATTAGATTCAAAGTTTATAGATTTAAAAGATAAAAACAATTGTTAATGCCTTTTTTTGATTGTTGATTGACTTTGGTTGGGGCAGGTTACAAGAAATGCGATTGGAAAAAAGATGGGAAGACAAAGCAGAGCATTTCTTGGATATGATTCATTTGTTGTTAGAGATCCATCAGGAACTCGCGCCATCGACTTCGGAAATGTTTCTAGTAGGGATTCCTATGGCTTTTAATGTTGTGATTCTTTCACCTTATGGTTATTTTGGGTAAGCACATGTTTTAGGAATGCCAGACAAGACATCGGTGGGTAGGTAAACACTTTTTTTATAATTGCAATGTTCATTCCATGATATCCTCCCTTTATTGTTTGATTGTATTTTGAACATTTATTTTGATTTTGTTTTGTCTTTTAATTATGAAATTAAAAATACTTGGTATCATGTCCATTTAAACAACGACCAAACTTTGAAGATGAAATTAATATTACACGATATTGATTGAAATCTTTTTAGTTGTTTTGTGTTAAGATATTTTCATGACTATTAGAAAAGTTTATTTTCATGTTCTTATTTGAGCACATGTTTATATATTTCACCAAGTTCATGCATTAGAGAATGAAATGTTGTTGTAAATGAAATGACAAGGATTAGACATCACCCCTAAGATTATTTGTTTTCACAAGTTATCTACAACTTCAGCTTTTTAGCATGTAACTTAGTTGACATGATTGTACCTAAGCTTTCCTTGAAGGTAGAATACTAAGTTACTAAGGTGTTCTTTTCTATGGTGAGATTTTATTTGCTTTGTTTATATAGGTCATCTGGCCACATAGTGGCGATTATCGCCCAACTGAAGAAAACGTTTTCGAGTTTCTTGCTTTTATGGGGAAAAATGGCTTTGACATTGCTGATGTTGAGGTATATGTCATATAAATCCTTTATAGTCTACTTTCATTTATATTCTAGTATCCATAATTTTACATGTCTTACACTATGCATTGTATTTTCCTTTCTTTCTTTCTTTTTTAGAGAGGAAACTCAATATTGATGGTAAGTAGAAATTGAATAAACAGGAGAAAAATAACATTGGAGCGACAAATGTGAAAAGAGAGAGATAAGAGAATTGGCCTAGTGATATCGTCAGAGCCAATATCTCACATAAGACACACATATAGATATTGATGGTTGAATCTTCAGAGTTGGTGAATTCACCTGTAAATGCCTTGGCAACACAATAATAATGTTTTGAAGTGTTGAAACAATATTTCATGTGTAAATTGTAGTCCAACCAATATTAAGTTGGAAACTCATAGTGTAATACTTGAAATTTGATATAATATAATTTATGTGGTTGTAATTATTTATAGTTGCAACTTGCTATTGTTTAGAATTGTAATTAACACATGTAACTTTGTGTTTTCATATTGGATGAACATGCACATTGTATGGCATTTTTTTAATTTAGCTGCAAAATCGCACTAATTAATTTATGCTGATTAATAATGAACACATACAATCAATTTAAAACTACTAAATTGGTAGTTTATATTGATTAGTGATGAACATAAATAAAATGAATATATGACTCATGTCAAGTTATATTCGTGCCGTCCAAGATATCAAAAGACTTTGATAGTTGTTAAGAAGTTTTATCATTGGCTGAAATTGAAGAGAGAGGTAGATGAGTTTGTTGCAAGATGTTTGGAATGTCAGTAGGTGAAAGCCAAGTGTAAGGATCCAACTACTTTGTTGCGGCCGATTCCAATTCTAGAATAGAAATGGGAGGTCATTTCCATGGACTTCATTACATGATTTCTGAGGACATCGAGGTAGCATGATTCCATCATCATTGTGGTTGACAAGTTGAGCAAAGTAGCCCACTTCATCGCGGTGAAATCTACAAATTCATCTAGCGAGGAAGCTCATTTCGTCTTGAGGGAGATAATGAGGTTGCATGCTTTTCCCAAGAAGATCATATCAAATATAGATGTGAAGTTCACTTCCAAGTTTTAGGAGTTGTTTGCAGGCTTGGGGACAAACTTACCTTTTCCTAAAACTTATCATCCATAGATAGATGGACAGATGTAGAAGATTAACAAGATTCTTGAAGATATTTTGAGGATACATGTTATGTATTAGCAAAGGAAGTGGGAGGAGTGTCTTCTACTAGTGGAATTTCAATATAATAATGGGTAGAAGGAATCCTTGAAGATGATTCCATTTGAGGCTCTTTATGGTCATAGTTGCAGTACTTCTATCACTTGGAGTGATCCAGTGCACTGGGTACTCATTAGACTAGATATGTTGGATGAGATGGAATAAGAGATGTAAGTTTTTAGAATGAATTTGAGGGAACATGAGATAGAGAAAAGAGTTATTTGGATCAACATAGAGTATTCGAGGAGTTTCAGGTTGGGGAGCATGTGTACTTTCACATCAAGCCCAATAGGATCTCATTAAGGATTGGATCATGTGATAAGATGGCACATAGGTATTGTGGACCTTTAGAAATCCTGGATATAATTGGACAAGTGGCCTATGAACTTGCACTGCCACCAACAATGAAATTCAACGATGCTTTCCATGTTTCATTACTTAAGAGATATGTCTAGGATTTTAATCATGTAATTTATTGGTCTTTATTGCAGGTGGAACCAAAGGGAGAGTTCTATCTAGAAACTGAGTGCATTTTGTAGCAGAAATAGATCATGCTCTAGAACTGAGCAATTGAGCAAGTTAAAGTCTAGTGGAAGCACTTTGGGCCTAATGAAGCTACATGGGAGATGGCTAATGAGATGCAATATTTCTATCCTTCTATATTTTCTAGTTGAGAAGATGTTTTTGGTTTCTATGTTTTGGTTTATATTTATATATGCATACGTTATTGTAAATAATGCAATCAGTTGTGTTATAAAGCTCCAATAAGCACTATGTTGTAAATACTACCATGAGTTGTGTTATAAAGCCCCAATGAACAGTTTGGTGTTCATGGTTTCAGTAGTTTGGTATAATGTAAATTTTGCATCAATTTGTGTTATAAATCTCCATGGGAAGCATGTTTTTCTAGTTATAAGCACCATTGAAAATCAAGGATGGTGTTTCGCCAAGCGGATGGGTTTGTAAAATCCAAAGGTTGATTTTCCATATAAATAAAATAATACCAAGGTCATTGGACACATATTCCAAGTTGAATGGTGGGAAAACATTATAGTCGGAATCAATTGTGGTTTGATAATGGCTACGGAAATTGGCAAAGGAAAAGAAGAAATAAATGACATTTAACTATGAAAATAGAGGAAAATAGGAGAAAAGGAAGGTGAAGTGACACAAATTTGCATGAAAGGGAAATTAGAGGAAAAATGAAGAAAAATGAAAAAAAAAGAGACCTAAATGACAAAAACACATCAGAGAAACAATTCACAACTTTTGGCTTAGCTTTTACTCAGTTTAGTTTTGGTTTTGTCCTTCCACACTCTCACTCTCATTCACTCCTACACACTTAGAGAATTCTTAGAGTACTATAGTATTCAATTGTATTAGGAATAAGACATGCAAGAATGTGGAGGAAATTAAAGGAGGGAAAGGGGAGACTTGGATGAGTAGCTACAATAGGCCTACTTTTCAAATAACAAGTTGCATGTGCTATTTCCTTGTTAGTTGTTGGATGCATGGTATATTCATGTGGTTCCTTGGTTATGTGTTGTCATTGGCATTGATATTTACCTTGATTGACAACACTTTCAGCCTCGCCTTGCCATTTAATGGATAACCATGGTGTATGGATTGCCCATTCGAGTTTTATGATTAGTTCTTAGGTTTCCTATGGTTGTGTTTTGAAACAAATTCTCTGGATCCCTGGAACAACTTGAGTTCCCTAGAGTTTGTGGGTTGAGTTACTAGTCCCTGTAGCCTCTAGGTTGGGAGAAATACTCTAGAGTCCTGAAATAGCTCAGGTTCCCTAGAGGTTGTGGGTTTAGTTACTAGTTCGAAGGGCCTTGGATAGTTTGGCTATAGCCCAATTTGGTTGATGTTAGTGATTTGTGGACTGTATAGGTGACATCGTTGTGCTTGATGGTTGAGGTGGTTTGGATTGTAGAAGCGTTGATTAGTTCTATTTTGATTTACCCATTATGATCCCACATTCATTCTTGGAATATGGCATAGGGGTGATTGGTTGAAAGAGAGATTTTATTCATCCTAATCTATGATTAGGTGGTACATGGAAGTCCCAGAATGTTTTTGCATTTTCGAATGTTAATATGAGTTGTTTTCTTATTGTGATATATGAGCACTTGTATTGGTTATTATGGTGATCTTATGGTTGATTTGGCATAATTTATATTTTGGTTATATATTGGTTATACACATGGTTTTATGATGTGCTCTAATTATGGATCTCTCTCATCATTTGCTAAGTTATTGAATGGTTGATGAATGCTTGGGATAACAAGTGGTATTACAACTGGCTAGAGAAGGCAAGAAGCCTTATTTTTTTATGATTTTTAGAACTTTATAATAAAATATGCGTGGATGACCTGTATCTTATATGTTTACTATCTATTTGAAGAAATGTTTGTCTTGCATTAGGCACGTATTGGAAAAAATATTGCTAAAGTTTTGATTTTATAGAATTATTATCAGCATTCTCATGATTTTGGAAAGTTATAGGAAATTCTAGGCAATGGTCCGAAGACTAGCTAGAAGAGTGGCAAAAATCTCACGAGTGCATGCACTAAACTGAGGGATTTGGGTCATAACTTCGTGTAGGAAGGGTTTTGGGTGTGGTTGGGACCTCATAACCACATGCCTAGTGTTTCAAGGGTGCGCTTGAGGAATAAAACTAGAGAAAAAGAGTTCTAACTCAGGGATTGATCACATGGGTTTGTTAGCAAGCTCTTGATCAATCTATACTCTCTCAGGGATGTCACTTTACTTCTGGTTTGTAAGCCCCACTTCCATAATTGGAACTTGGACGTCAGGTCATATCATAGTGACCTCAGTTCATTTTTACCATGGAGAGTTTGTCAAAGTGGGTGAATGTGTGAGGAGTGGTTAAACTAAACCCTTGTCTCTATCTGCATGTTCTTACCTTCTTTCTCTCTTCAGTTTCGTTTTATCTTTTTCCATAGTCCCACTTGTTGTTGAGCATTTTTTTTCCTCCTTTTGTAATAGTTCATCCCATGGTCCTCAATTCGGGTGATTCAACCGAATTCTTAAACTAGATAATCCTCAAGATTTCTATGTTGAGGGACTTGCTTCCTAGGAAGGGGATTGATCAACAACCACACTTCTAATTGGGGCATCTTCAAGTGGGGGCATGATATCCTAAGGGTGTATCATAAGGACCCTAAAACTCTACCATTAGCTAGAACCTTAAAAGAGCTAAAGAGGGATGCAAAAGAGGAAGGGGGGAGATATGGGGCTGAAGGGTTGGAGGAAGAGGGTTTTGGAGTAAAGCCTCCTGAAGTGGGGTGATAACATTAGGAGGAAGTTGAGAATTCAATGGCTTATTTGTAACCCTTCATGATTTTGGTTTCTACTAGTTCTCTTGTTGCTATGCACTCATTTCCTAATGAATTTATTTCAGGAATTCGCTTCAAAAGTGCCTATATTCATGCCAAAATTTGTGCTTGAAATGTATTTAGCCATAATATATTTTCTTAATAAATATCTACTTATCAAGAGAGAGTTTCTGACAGGTGAAAATAGGCTTTCCTTGGGTTCAACATGATCTATATATTTCCCAGGGTGTTTCTTATGTTTCAGAAATGTCTCCATTCCAACAATTGAGAGGGAATGTGGTAGCTTTAACAAAACAATGACTATAGAGGAATTTCCATTTTCCGAGTTAATGTATGGAACCCATTTGTTAAATTATATTCCTTGAGCCCCTGTGAAGTAGTCAACACTTCCAAAAATCAAATACCTATCTATTTTTTCTTCAAATAGAAAGGTATAAAACATTTTCCACAAATTGAAACTGCAGGGTTTCCTTTTATTTCAACTTTTCCAATTTTTAACAACCTAGAGACTATGAGAATAAAGGGAGGGCCAAATTCTAAAGAAGTATTTCTTGGTAACTATGTCCACCAATTAAGAGCCATAAAGCGATATTCAACATCATGCACCCGCATGTGCACCTTTGGAATCCCCTCACACGTTTGAACGAAGAAAGAAATGGGTTGCTTTACTATGTGATTTTGAGCACCCACTAGCATAGAAAATGTTTAAATGTGTGGAGGGGAGGGGGAGAGGAACCTCGAGCTAGTGGCAAAACAATATAGGGATGGCCGAGTTGACTAGAGTTGAAACACATTGTGCATTCAAACTCTTACTACAAATTTCTCAAATAAAATTTATTATTAGTATAAAAATCACATACTTTTTCTTTATACTTTTAAATAAAATAATTTTTAAATAATTCAAAATTATTAAAAAATAAAAATAACTAGTAATTGCACTAGATGTTGCAATGGAAACTCCATAAGGAAGATCATAAATGAGGAAAAATATTATATGTTACTTGATCTAAATGTAAATGTAAACTATTTTGAATGAAACAGAAATTGTTGATGTGAATATATATAACAATTTTTTGAAATTTAAGACTACTATGAGTCTTGTGTTCAATGTTCTATAGTGTTAACATTTTAAATCAGTTTTATTTTTTGGGTTCACTGCCTATGTTAGCTTCCTTCAAATAAATAATTTATCACATGCAATATGGGCAAAAGTTGCCAACAATTGTAGCTTTATGCCCTACAATTTAGACTCCCATGGCCAATTCCTACATTATAACAACAACCAAACAATGGAATGAAGCATAAGATGTTAGAATATTATGGCAACAGAATATGTCCTTTTACTACAAATACAACATGACAGATTAAGTCTAGAAAAATGTTTTCTCAAATTAAATAACAGTTAGTATGTGAAAAGGTCGATATGACAACGTGACTTGAATTTATTGTACTCCATTAGGTCTCACATGTCAATCTGACATCTAACTAGGCATAATTGTGTATAGAGAAAATATATTTATCATCTAAGTCATGTTATTCCTTCAATTTGGAAACATCCTTGGTAGCCCTAATGCCTTTTTCCCAATGAAATGATTTAGGTAGTGTTGTGTAGTTCCTAATGTTCTGATCACCATATCATTCTATGTCGCTTGCTCTACAACACCTACTAGCTCCTACTAGAACCTCAAGCCAACGCGAAGGAAGCAAAAGTGGAAGTAGATGTCCCTCGCTCTGCAACACCTACTAGCTTCGACCTGAAACCGAAGCTAGGGTTGAGGGAGAAGAAGTGGCCATCATAAAGTACTATGAAAGCCCATGCGAGTTAGAGAATGAATGTGAAGGGAAAACATACTTGATGGAATGGGCAAGGGATGAGATAATGAATGCTTTGACCTGCCCTCTCTTGGGGATATCCTTGTAGTGAGAAGGCATGATTATGTATCTGTAGTTGGCCTGGGATGGCATGGTGAAGATGCTAGGAGATCTATCAAATAAAATGATTGACACAAACTCAATGCAAAATATTGGCGAATTGTTAATGTACACAAACTCTGAGAAAATATGTGTGAGCAAGTCCAAGGATGCACTATATATAACATGACTATGAAATATTTAAGATGGTGTGAGTGGATTATATTATCAATTGCACAACTTAATGGTGTGAAATTAACCAGGAAAAATTATATAATTTGTTGGATGGATTACCGAGGTACAACTAATCAAGCAATAAATTTATTTGTTGTGTTGACTGTCGAGTTTGAGTACAACTAATCAAACAAGCCTATGTTTCCTATAGTGAATGAATAAATTTATTCACATGAACTATGGATGAAAATGATAAAAATGGCATTGGAGGAAAAGGATAAAAATGACATTGTCTACCGGTGCCATAAATTCGCCTAAACGACAAATTTCTTGCTGGAATCTGGTAAAATAATTTGAAAAAATAAGAATACTAGCATGTTTGAATTTTTTTCTTATGGTATAAATGGATTCATCCCTATCAATAACCCCTCAGGAACCCAAAAGCAAGAAGTTTGATAGCTATAACAAAAATTTTCAAAAATTTATGTTGAATTTTGTCATAAGGTTGCCGAAATTTGCATTATTTTCCAAGCTAATTTGTATGTCTTTTAGACTATGCTGATAAAACTTACAACTTTATTCTCTACAAACGTATGGAAACATGTTTCTTTAAAAAACAAAGATAGAATCATTCCTCTGCATTTTTCCATACTCAACCCTCTCATTTGACAATTTACGTTATTTTTATTCAAAGTAAATTGTTAGCAAATTGAATGACCAACAAAATCATATTCTTACATTATAGAATAATAATATATTTTATATTAAAAATATGATTCAATTTGTTAAGCCTACCAAGCCTCTTTTTAATGGCATGATCGCCCAACCCTATGAAGTTTTATTTCCAAACTCATCAATAGATACAGTTGGTGGAGGAAATTTTGTTGACCTAACTGGTATATCCAATGGTTATGTCTCGTCCTTATCACTTTCAAATATCATTGCCAGATCACTTCAATATTTTGGGCTTTTGAAACCTACCTGCATTTATGAGTAAGCCGATAAAATTGAGTGCATGGTTACGAGTAATTCGAGAAAAATCAGCTTGATAATGAAGGAGGAAGACTTGTAGGTATAGTTTTTGGTATAGGTACACAGATATAATAGTTGATTGAACCACGTACATGAAGGGAATCCTAGTATATTGGTGGTTGAAATATTTGGTACCCATGCATTCCAGTAGATGGTTGTCCCTTTATATTGACACCAACTTATCTTTTAATCATGTTGGACCACAAGTATACTTTGTTGATTGAGATTGAGACAAGTATTCATTAAGGGGGTGCTTGGAAAATATAATTCCTACTTGTATTACTGTAGGAGTCTATCCCTAATTTATATGAGTTTGTTAAGGCCTATTTGGTTGAGAGCTTCGTAAATTGATGGGTGGTTGAGATATTCATTCAACCAAGAGATTGTATGTCCAAGACTGATTAACTATCTTGGTACATAGCTTCTTGCATTTATATTGTATTATTTTTTTGAAGTGAATATAATTTTGAGTGTCTTATGCAAATTTAAGTAAAATTACATGCTAATGGGAAAGTTTCATAAACCATTTTTTAACAGTGGAAAAACTTACCATAATTCAGTTGTCAAATTACTCAGTTGTCAAACTAGTGAGCATAGACATATCTTGTTGTTGTTTGATAACACAAGCTGACTCATTACCGTTATTCAATGAAAACCACACCACTTGGAATGACCTCATCAGTCGTATGTAAAGGGATAGCCTTTCACTCTTGCTAAATGCCTCTAAGTTTTCAGTTGTTAACTTATTTTCCCATGTCTGAACTCTTAACCAAGCATAAATAATTTTAGGACACACTTCAAGCCCAATTTAATACATGAATTAATATGTAGTTGTAATATTGAAAATTAGGTAATTATTATTATTATAATATGTAGATAAACAATTTCCATGCCTATGCCGCATAGAGCATTCTATCCGCATCTTCTTTCATTGTTTGTCTAATGTAAGGTAGTGCATGCTAACAGAGTTTGATTTTATTTCACTCTTTGTATTATATTCTAAATTTTTGGTAGCATGCTACGGAAGTTTGATTTTCTTTCCTTCTTTGTATTTTATTTCAGATTTTGGATCCATTTCTTCCAAATTTGGTTTTAGTTATTAAAGTTAGCATTAGCGAAGAACAATACCACATTTTCTCTCGATATCTCTGCATAGAACTGAAATCTAAATAGTAGTAGGGAGAACCAGAAGAATATGTGCATTATAACTTAACCATAGGTTCATGCTTCTCGGTTTTTGTTCCTTTTCATTCAAACGTCATGTAAGCTAGTATTGTACTAGACCTCACAATCTTTTAGGGAAAATTGTAAGGATGGAAAATTATCTTGATGTTTAAAAACATTGGTGAAACCCACTAGGCCGTATTATGCAAACTATAAAATGTTTATTGATATATTTAAAATATTATTCAAATTATAATAATTTTATATATAGTCTCTATATAATTGTTGAAGATTTTTAAGGTAAAATAATTTATATTGTAAAATTTGGGCGAATCATTTTCATAAAAAAATGGAAATTAGTCAATCATTTTTTATGGAAAATTCATGGAAATTAGCCCACTAGTGAATATTAAGCTCTAAAATTTTTCATTTCTTATAATTATTACTAATTGAAAAATAATAATAGTTAGAAAATTTTACTTTAAAAAAAGGTTTTTAAATTTAATTTATAGAAATCATACAATTAATCATTATTCTCTTTTTAATTTTTCATTATCCAATTTTAAACTCCGAAAATTAAGAATATCAATAATACTTTTTAGCTAAGTTATGTGCAAAGATTTTCATAAATACTAAATAGGCATGAACTTGAGAAATACATTACCTATTTACATTTTAATTTTATTTTAATTATATTAACAATTTATATAAATTATGATGAATCATAATTTTGTTAATTATATATATATTAAAAAATAAAAAATATTCAAAATAACTTTTAGTTGTATTACTTATTTAATACATGCTAATCCATTTAATTTATATAATTACAATAATTTCTTTTAAAAAATATTGATATAATTATTTTAAATGATTTTAAAAACATAACCAATTGAAAATATATTAAAATATAACTTAAGTTATTTTATTTTATTTTTTAAAACTATAAATCGTTGAATATACACTGAATTATTTTATTAACATAGACAAACGATATCCTTGAAACTTTACCATAACTCTAACGAATCAAATGAATGAGATTGACCTTTCTTTATCTCCCTTAAACACTCACTTAGGATAATTGTTGCACCCATGCTCACTCCCTGGCAAATTTAACTTACAAGGGTACATTCTTACAAAGTTAACTTACTAGAGAAAGAAGATATGTTTGTTTTACCTCAACATCCATACATTTAGCCTCTACGACGAGCTTACCCAACCATCAACAATAAATTAATAGTGAGATGTTAATTGCTATGTTGATGAACTATGTGTTAGAATATTATTTCTTCAACTATAAATGAATATTATGATGTTAATGGGTGTGCTATAAATTAAAATTATGACATTAATGGTTGTGCAATAAATTAAGAATATGATTTCAACAATTATGTTAATGAATTTTATATTTCAATATCATAGGATAGGTTTATTTTAATCGCTGATGTAGTAATTAATTATTTGATCTAGAGATCAAGTTTCTTGATGTGTAGAGTAAAATTTGAAAAAGAAAAACTTTTGATTTAATTCACACTTGATGAATGTTAAAAACAAAAGAATCAAATTAATAGAATTGAACTTGGGCAGCTCACAGGCGTGGAACACCACCTGGAGAATGTCTCTATAGAACACGCTCTTCTCTTACAATCATTACATGAGAAATATATAATTTACACACAATTAGGGAAGTTGAAACAACACCCTAGAAATCAGGAACAAACTCCTAAACTAAGGCTCGGTTGAACCATCACTCCATTAATACATTTCATCATTAATCTCAACACTCCCCCTTAATGGAGAAATGGATTCACACGTACGCCTAACACTTCCCTAAACAATTGAAACTTGATTCTACCAAGCGGTTTGGTAAAAATATCAACAACATTGTCACAACTATTACAATACCCAATATGGATTTCTTTTGACTGAACTTTCTCCATGACAAAATGAAACTATCTATCGATATACTTTGTATTCTTATGAAATACTAGATTATTTGCAAGTTTGATGGAGCTTTGGTTGTCGCATTTGATCATTGTTGCAACCTTTTGTTCTTCTCTAGCATCAAGGAGAAGTCCCCTCAACCAAAATTCTTCACATGTCACTACACACATAACTTGATATTCATCTTCCACGAAAGACAAGGATATTATGCTCTACTTTTTCTCGCTCCATGTAATGACCTCGGATCCAATGCTAAATGCATAGCCTGTTATGGATCGTCTATCATCTACATTTCTAGCCCAATCGGAGTCTGAAAAACCTGTCAATTTAACATCACATGAATCAGTATAAACAATACCAAAATGTAAGGTTCCCTAGAGATACCTTAAAACACCTTTTTCTACAACCTAATGGCTCTCAAGGGGCTCTGACATAAATTTTCTCAATGCACTGACTGCATAGGCCAAATCTCGCCTAGTTGTAGTCAAGTAGATTAGACTCCCAACCAATTGTCTATACAAAGTCGCATCTGCCTCCTTAGATCCATCATCATTATTAAGTTTTATATTCTCCTATAAAGGTACTGCTGCAGGTTTGCACTTATCAATTATGAACTTTTCCAGTAAGCTCCTGACATACTTACTCTGTGACATAAATTTTGTATAGAATCCCTCGAGACTTCTAGACCCAAATAGTAATGCAGATCTCCAAGGTCTTTCATCTCAAAGACTTGTGACATCTGCTCCTTGATCTCTTTAATGAGATTGTCAACATTCCATGTAATGATTAGATCATCTACATATAAAGAAATCAAAACAATCCTCCCCTCTTTATCAAACATGGTATAAAGGTTAGGGTCATTTTTACTTCTTTCATAACCATGTTGTAGGAAAAATGAATCAATTTTTTCATACCTTGACCTAGGTGCCTGTTTTAGTCCATACAATGCTTTCTTCAACCTGCAGGCTAAATGTTCTTTACTCTGTTTGACAAACCCCTCAGGTTTCACTAAGTAGACTTCTTCTTTTAAGTCCCCATTTAAAAAATCAGATTTAACATCTAGCTGGTGAATCATCCAATGGTGTCTGGTATCTAAAGAAATTATCATTCCAACTATGTTTAGTTTAGCTATAGGGGAAAATGTTTCATCATAATCTATGCCTTCTTGCTGTGAATACCCCTTTGCAACCAGCGTAGCTTTATATTTATCTATGCTCCGATCTGCTTTAAATTTAGGCTTATACATCCATTTGCATCCTATGGGTTGTTTTCCTTCAGTTAGTTCAACTAAATCCCAAGTTTTTTTTTCGAGGATCGACTCATATTCCTCTTCCATAGCAGCCCTCCATTCACTATATAGATTTCCTTCTTTATAACTAGAGGGTTCAACAACATTCATCATACTAGTTATAAAAGCATTTTCCCTATATCTTGATGGAAATTGAACATCCCTACCTAATCTCCTGAGTGGTGGGGTAGCTTCAAACCTTGTTTGATAATCATTTTGTGGACTTGGATTGACAACTACATCATCTTCTTCCCCTTCCTATTGTTGTTGCTGCTATTGTTGCTCATTGTTGTCACCTGATTCATCACTTCCTTCTTCCACCGGCAAGGGCACGTGCCATGCTTCATTAACACTCTCATGGCTTCCATCATTAACCTGCTCATGAAACACTACATCTCTGCTCACAAAAAAATTATGATTAGAGGGATTAAATAGTTTGTAAGCCTTAAATTCTGTACAATACGGAAAAAAATATATTTGATGGCCTTTGAATCCAGTTTCTTTCTATCTTCCTTTGGGACATGAGCAAAGTCTTTAGAACCAAAAACTCTCAAATTTTTAACTATAGGCTTATAGCCAAATAAATCTTCAAAAGGAGTTTTCAAATCTAAACTTCTTATTGGAATCCTATTCTTTAGATATACTGCAGTAGTAATTGCTGCAACCCAAAAACCATTAGCAAGATTCTTACCTCTTAACATACTATGAGCACACTCCACAAGGGTTCTGTTCTTCCTCTCTGTAACCTCGTTCTGTTGAGGAGTGTGGGGTACTATAATTGTTGTTGTATCCCATGATCTTTGCAGTATTTGAGGACACAATATTTCTTGTACTCGCCCCCTTGATCCGAGCGGAGAATCCTAATGCATTTACTTGTCTGCTCTTCAACCATACTTCTGAACTCCTTGAAGTATTCAAAAGTGTGGCTCTTCTTCCTGAGGAAATACACCCAAGCAAATCTAGTGCAGTCATCAACAAATAGTAAAAAATAGTATGCACCACTTAATGATCTTGTCTGCATAGGCCCGCATAAATCTGTGTACTAGCTCGAGTATATATCTCCTCCTTCAATCAACATTCACAGGAAATTCATCTTTGTGCATATTTCCAAGTGCACATGCATCACAATCAATATGGACAGGATTTAAAAGAGGAAGACCTTTGACCATATCTCTTTTCTGTAATAGCAGCAGATCATTGAAGCTAATATGGCTGAACCTCTAATGCCATAAGTCCACTATAGTCATGGTAGATGATGACAATGCCTGATGTAGTGTGCTTTTGACATTTAGCTTGTACAATCCTCCCACACGAATACCTGATGCAATAGGCTTCATACGGTCCAACAGGTCTTTAATAACACCATATGATTTATCAAATTCTACCTTGATATTTTGGTCAGTTATCGTAGAGAGAGAGATCAGAATCTTTTTTTATCCTGTCTACATACATTACATTATAAATATTTCTAACATTTCCATTAGGATTAACAACAAGAATATTACCATAATCTTTGATTTGGTACCCTCTATCATCGCCAAGATAGATGTTTGCTCCACTGTTGGTCTCTTTGAAGTCTTCAAACCACTGTTTGTTCCTTATCAGATGGGTGGATGTAGTTGAGTCCACAAACCAGGTATTTGCTTCATCATCCTTAGCCGAAAATACAGAGTCAGATACGAACAGTATGAGGTTTTGGCTCTGTTCCTCATCATCAAAATGATTGCATGATGTCTATGTCTCTGTTGTCCATCATCAAACTTCTTCTTCACGCAATATATGGCTATATGGACGGTTCTACCACAATAAAAACATTTGGTCGCACAGTCATTTCTATTGAAAGACGTACCTTGAGGTGGGGGCATATTTCTCTCTAGGGTTGCACTGCTCTTCCATGATGCATATGAATTTCCTCTAAAGGGATTCTTCTTCACCATTAAGGCTAGATCTAAACACTGAGGCTTATGAGTCAATCGCCTTTCCTCCTCGTGCATGAGGATCCCTATCAATTCTTCAAACATGGGGGCCTTTTCTCTTTCATTTAAGCCAATGATGAACATCTGATACTCATCAGTCATACCATTCATGGTAATCGTGATCAAATCTATATTTGACACAGCTTCACCAATGTCACCAAGCTTGTTCTTGATCTCCTTGATCTACGTAATCAATGCTACAAGTGTCTCATTCTCCTCCATCTTGATGGAGAGAATATTTCTCTTCAAGAACAACAATCGATTGGTGTTCTTGATCTCATAGAGATTCTTGAGTTTCTTCCATATTTCTGGTGCAGACTTGCAATCACAAATATGGGGAATAATGCAATATCTGACTGACAATGTCAGGAGTATTCTCGCCTTACTCTCCTGCTTATCCCATTATTGGATTGTTGTTGTTGTTCCTCCTGCAAGCACGTTCGGCTTCGCCTCATCATTAGTCACAATTTCCCATGCATTATGTCCCTCAAGCAAGGTCTGCAACTTAAATTTCCAATTAAAATAATTGGATCCATCCAACTTGTTATTCTCATTGAGGTATGCTTCTGCTAATTGATTATTCATCTTGAATAAAAAAACATAAACCTCAACAACTTAAAGAAAACAACCTAGATCTGAAAAAACACTGCAAATGCTAGATCCTTTCTTTCAATGAAAACTTCAACTAAAACTGAGCCTAGATCCTTCTTTTTAAAAAATCACTCCAAATTCCTTCTTTAAAAAAATTTCCCCCTTTATCAAATAATGAGCCCCCTTTTTTTCAATTAAAGAATTAATTTAGAAGAAAAAAACTTTTAATTTAAAAAACTTTGTTTAAAATCTTAATATAAAAAAATCTTTTCTGGTTGAGCCTGACCAGGAGCCGTCTAAGAACTACTGGGTAGCCGTGAACATGAGAGGGTGACATCCTAACACCCCCCAGGTTTGGCCATTTTCAACTACATCCCCAATTAGGCTACCACCTGGCCCTCCGCTAAGCCACCCATGAGCTTGGCATGGAACGACTTAGCGTATAGCAAGGCCTTCGCAAAGAAAATAGTGGCTTGAGATAGTTTCAGCCCCCGCATTCTACCCAAATGTGACCGCATGATTGTGCTTTTGAATACCCAAAACTACATCGATGGCTACACCAAATGGGCAATCAACTATGTGTCTCTCATGTTGTCGATGACTCCATACTTGGCCTTTGTGAAATATAGGAACAAAGCATAGAAACAACAAAAAAATATTAAACATAGTTAATCGCAGAGGCTTTCTGAAACCTCCTCTTCAGCAGCGTCTAACATGCGTCCTATTCTCACATGGCAGACTCGGTGCCCTTTGACTATAGTAGAGCCGCGCTGGTGAGAAAAATAAAAACTGCGGAAGGGAGGACTAGATCGATGCGAGTATGGTGTTGGTCCCGTGCTGATCATCGCCCAATAGCCCTTAAAAACCGTGTTGATCCAATTTCACATATATCTACCTCCCAGCCATATATAATACATACATAGTTCACAATGAACTATTTTGAAATATTTTATTTATGTATCATGTTGTCCTTATATAGATCTATGTTAACTGCACAAGTTTTAATAGGAATCAAATCTCTTTATGAGCAAATATAGTTTACAATGGAAAACTTGAAAAATGATTTTCACATGATTTTTTACACCATTGTTGAAAAGTAAGTTAAGATAGTAGGAAGGAGCTAGAGAGGAGCGCGGTTAGGGTTTCAAGCATGGAGAACCACTGATCGATTCCTGCAGCACTGTTACAGGCCTGGAGCTCAATAGATCAAGACTGGCAGCACTGTTCAGAAAAGGGCGTCTGCTGTCAGATTGGATGGGTGCAGAGGGGTCCAGTGGGACCCCTACTTTCAAACAAATCATTTTGCAGAAACAACTGCAGAGCATGAAGGAAGGAGTCAGAATAGAAGGTCAGAATAGTTCTAGGATGAACAGTAGGAACAAGAAGGAGAAGATACCAATGGTGTCTGACAAGCTTGCCGTCTCTGCAGAAGTCAGAAACTCAGAAGAACAGAATAAAAGCAGCAACCAAGACAACACCTCGGAGAAAAATCAGCCCACGGGAGAGAAGCAAGCGAACCCACAAACAGACAAAGAACAAGATGACAGCAACAAAAGGCAACCCGAAAAGGAGGGGGAGACCAACGATATCCCCAACAAAACTCGGGCCACTAGCAGCGCATGCAAGCCAAAGAAAACTGAAAGCCTACGGGTGGTCATTTCTGACCCGGAGATACAAACCTATAGGGAGCATATGGCTGAACAGGCCATTATCTGCAGATTCATGGGTGTTTGGCCAACGGAAAGGACTCTCTACCAATGGATAAGGCAGGTGTGGAAACCTAAGGGAGATGTACAGCTACATCTAGGAGCAAGAGGCTTTTTCACAGTAGTTTTCACAAGCATTGAAGACAAAGATCGAGTTTTCGAGGGAGGCCCATATTTTCTAGCCTCAGCAGGGCTTTACATGAGACCCTGGCAGCCAAACTTTGCTCCGGAAAAAGAATCTTTTACCTGCGTCCCAGTTTGGATAAAACTCTTTTCTCTCCCGATTGACTACTGGGGTTTGAGCGCCCTGCAGCAGATAGGGAATAAGCTTGGGAAGTTTATCAAAGCCTCAGAATCCACTCTGCAAAAGAGATACACGTCCTGTGCTAGAATATGTGTTGAAATGGATGTCTCAGGAGCACTGCATGAGGGAGTTTGGCTGGAGTACAGGGACGAGGATTACTTCCAAGCATTAGACTATTAGCACATACCCTTTAGATGTCGGAAATGTCATGAACATGGGCATCTAATGCGTGACTGCCCTCTGAACCAGAAGGATGCAGAAGAAGACAAAACCCAGAACAACAAAGCTAAAAACGACTTCATCAAACCAAAGCACAGGCAAAGGGCCAACAGAAGAAGGAATATCAAAGGAGAGACAAGGAAAAATCTCTTCAACAATCCCTTTGAATATCTGGACTAGGACACTGATTCAGAGGAAAAAAAGAACACAACCGACAAAGAAACAGAGCCAGCAGAACAAGGAAACCCCCGAGAGGAAGGCAAAGAGACGGAGGGGCCTAGCAGCGAAGTCCAGATGCAAGACAAACCAAAGGAGTCAGACTACGAGACAGATATGATGACTAGCGAAATGGGAAGTGAGGATCAGGAACTAGATGAGACACTTGCCATGGAAGGGTTAGATTTATCAGCCCTGGCGGACAAATGGAGAACCGAAGGGATTGAGAGAGCATCAGAGGAAGAGATAAGAAGTGTCACGGACCTCTTCATAGCAAGGCAAAAAGATATCATGGAAAAACAGAAGCACAAACTCGGCGTCTTTAAAGGAGATAAGAGCCAACACAGAATAGCCCTAGGCAAAATCTCTGGGTCAGTAAACAAACGCCGAAGGGGACGCAAGACAAATGGAGAATACTTGCAGGACCTGGGGGAGATATTGCTCAATGCTGGGCAGATCAAGCAATTAAGTGAGTACCCGTCCTTCTTTAAATCAGTTTAATCATGAAAATAATATCTTGGAACGCAAGAGGCATGAACAGTCAAAGCAAACAAAGACTGCTAAAAAGACAGATGGAGAAAAACAATCCCAATATGGTATTTTTACAAGAAACTAAGTGTAACAAAGTTCTCACTGAAAAATTACGACTGAAACTAGGCAAAAACTTTGAGGTTTTAGAAATAGATAGCAAAGGTCGTGAGGGAGGCTTAGCAACTTTCTGGGACACCAGAAGATACCAGCTAGTCGCAGCAGAAGCGAGCAAGAACTACCTGGCTATGGAGATGCTTCTTATAGGTAATTCTTACTCTTTCCTCTGCATTAACATTTACAGTCCTCAAAGGTTAGATGATAAACTTGTTTTCCTAGATTCCTTGAAGAAATTAATGGAAAGACACCCTAAAGCAAACTGTATCTTGGGAGGAGACTTCAATATGATCACCTCCCTCATGGAGAAAAAAGGGGGGCTCAGAAAGCTCAATCGGGATGGAGAACAATTTAAAGAATTCATTGACAATACACATTTAGTTGATGTGTACCCAAAGCAAGGAAGCTTCACCTGGAACAATAGGCGGGGTGGAGAAAATTTAATCTCCTCAAGACTGGACCGCTTTCTCGTTTCAGAGAATCTTCTTCTAGATGGAAGAAACCTAGAATCAAGCATTCTTCCCAGTGGGGGATCCGACCACTGGCCGATCTCCCCTATCATCGATGTTCCAGGACATCCCAGTAACAAACCCTTCAGATTCGAGAAGTTCTGGATTGAACACCCCAACTTTTTAACCATGGTGGAAAAATGGTGGGCGGAACCCTTAGCTGTAGAAGGATCCAAGATGTTTAATCTGCAGAATCGTCTCAAACACATAAAACTGAAACTAAAAGATTGGAACCACACAGTCTTCGGGAACATCTTTAAGGAAAAAGCAACCATAGAGCAAAAATTAGAACAAATTCACAAAGAAGGGATAGCAGGCAGGAGAGATGAGAACTATAGTGAACAAGAGAAAGAGTTAACTCAGCAATGGCACACCAGATGCAAGCAGGAAGAAACATTATGGAAACAGAAATCCCGGGTGTTATGGTTAAAGGAGGGAGAGAAAAACACAAAATTTTTTCACAGGTCGGCTATAGACTACAGGAATGCCAACAAAATCCTGGAACTGAAGAACAATGAAGGAGAAATCCTCAGAAATCACAACGACATTTCGGTGCTGCTTTCAAATCACTTCCATAACATAGCACAAGAACCTAATGTCAACAGAGAGGCAGCCATCCAGGAAACAACTAATGCCATCCCTCGCTTAATTACAGAGGAGCAGAATTGGTCCCTAAGGAAAAAGATCACTATGGAAGAGGTGGAGGAGGCAGTAAGAAGCATGCCTAATGACAAAGCGCCGGGTCCAGATGGATTCACCATCAATTTCTGTAAAGCATGCTGGGAAATTGTCAAAAACGACATCTGGGAAATTGTGGAGGACTCTAGAAGATCTAAAACTCTCCTTAAATCTTTAAATTCCACCTTTATAGCTCTGGTCCCCAAAGTAGAGGAAGCCAATACCCCGGAAAAATTCCGTCCTATTGCCCTCTGCAATGTCATTTACAAAATCATATCCAAAGTCATAGCCAACAGGCTCAAGATGGTACTCCCGAGCATCATCTCTGAGGAACAATCTGGTTATGTGGAAGGGAGGCAGATTCTGGACAATATCTTGCTCGCCCAGGAAATGATACATTCTCTCCAGTCAAGGAAAGTCCCTGGTATGCTTCTGCAGCTAGACCTATCCAAAGCTTATGATAAAGTCAGTTGGACTTACCTAGAAGCTATTCTAAAAGCTTTTGGCTTCAGTCAGCCCTGGATCAAATGGGTTTTAGAGCTTATCAAGTCAACAAGATATTCGATTTTAGTCAATGGTACTCCCTCCAAGCCGTTCAAGCCTTCAAGAGGCATAAGGCAAGGGGATCCTCTCTCCCCCTTCTTGTTTGTTATTCTTATGGAAGGCCTAAGCAGACTAATCACAAAGAAAAAAGATGAAGGCCAGATCAGAGGTCTACAGCCCATCAGGTCTTGCCCGGCTACCACACACCAGCAGTTCGTGGATGATACAATGCTTCATGGAACCCCTACGGTGAATGAAGCTAAGGCGTACAAGAACATTCTCCACCTTTTCAGCAAAGCCTCGGGCATGGAGATTAACTTTTCAAATTCCACCATCTTTTTTTTCAATACTCATCACGTGGTTCAAGCTCATCTCTCCAGATTGCTGGGATTCAGAATAGGCTCCTTACCCTCCAGATATCTTGGTGCCCCCCTCACCCTCAAACCTTGGCAGAAGGTTCATTGGGAGAAAGTCCTGGCCAACATGGAACGAAGATGTAAACACTGGACGAATAGAGCTCTCAATTTTGCAGGAAGGTTGGTGCTCACAAAAGCTATCCTCCAAGCCATCCCTCAGTACATGCTTTCTATCCTTCCCGCTCCTAAGGGAGTCCTTGATCAAATAAGATGCATTCAACGTGCCTTCCTTTGGAGTGGTAATAATGAAAAGAAGAAATGGTCGCTGGTGGCTTGGAAAAAATTATGTAGACCAAAGAACAGGGGAGGGCTAAACTTGGTCGATCCCTCTACTACCAACAGAGTCTGTGGTGCCAAAATATGGTGGAAGTGGATTTCAAGTACTAACCTCCCATGGGCTAATCACTGGAAGGAGAAATACAGACCGACCAGCAGCAATCTGGAACTCATAAGATTTTAGGACAACCCCAGTGGATCCCCCATTTGGAATCACGCCCAAGCTAATAGAAGCATCATCCAGGATTACTGCTTCTGGGAAATTCGCAATGGCACTCAAGCTCTCTTCTGGGAAGATGCTTGGCAGCAAACCCCCAAATTAGAATCTCCTGCTCTCCTACCCTTAATGTTAGCCCACCAATCAGAAGGCCACGAAAGAGTAAACCAATACTGGAACGCTTCCAGTGAAGACCCGGAGTGGAGAGAATGGAAGACTTTCAATTTAGACCAGCATGGTATGCCTCAACAAGTTATCCAGGATCTAAACCAATAAATTCACAAGAGGAAGATTAGAATTGCGGCTGAGAACGACAAGCTCAGGTGGGGTCCAAAAGGTAATGGAGAATTCTCGCTCAAAGAAGCAAGAAGCGTAATAGAACAGGTAGAGCATCCTGACATAATTCCTTGGGCCGACAAAGTCTGGGATAACTTTCAATGGCCAAAAATTCGCACCTTCCTCTGGCTTCTTATGCAGAAGAAAACTCTAACTTGGGAGAACTTACAGAAGAAAGGATTTCAGGGACCTTCAAAATGCCACATGTGTCTACAGGAGGAGGAAACGATGAATCACCTCCTCAACTCCTGTGAATGGGCGTCACAACTATGGCTATGGATGGAAGCTATCTTGGAAGACACAGACAGAAACAGAGACTCCATTCAGGAGACAATTACCAATTGGAGGAAACATTTCTCTCGCATGAACAGTGTGAGCAGCATTTGGAATTGTATCCCAGGTTTTGTTACGTGGACCATATGGAAAGAAAGGAACAGGAGGGTCTTCACACACGAAACTCGAAGTATTGAATATGCCAAAGAATCTATTTTGATCAATGTCAGACAGTTGGTTCAGACAAAATGCAAATTCGACCCTACGGATAAACCAACAGGAAAAGATTTACGCATCTTAAAGACTTTTCAACTAGAAGCCTACAGCAGTTGCTTACCCGGAGGCCATAACGCCCGCACCTCTTCTCAAACCCACAATTGGCAACCACCTCCTGAAGCCTGTCTCAAGCTGAATTTTGATGGCGCTTCTAGGGGGAACCCGGGCATTGCAGGTATCGGCGGAGTCATACGTAATCACAAAGGAGACATAATCCACATTTTCTGCTGATCGATGGGGGAATGTACGAACAATGAAGCGGAATTCGCAGCAATGGAGCAGGGTTTAAGGATTCTCAGATCATGCAGACAGGGCAATTTCATAGTAGAGGGAGATTCCTCTTTAGCAATCTCAGTGGCTAAGCGCATCCAAGCAGGAACTCCTACCAGCAAAGTTACCAAGCACTGGAGGCTGGCGAAAGCAACCGAAAGCATAGCAGATTTGCTAGGAGATCTCAAAGGTACCGTTTTCCAATCGATCAGGAGAAAGGAAAATGGTTTGGCCGATTTCCTGGCAAACCATGGAGCTGACACCCCGCACCTCATCACAAACAGTTGTTGGCAGGAGGTGAACTGCCCCACTCTCAAGGTGAAATGCGAACAGCTGGCGGAAAAGGACAATGTCCACGTCGACTCCTCATAAGGGATGACAGACCTAGCACCAGGCACCGGGAGATGGAACACATCGGCATCAACACTAATCATAATCTCAGTGAGGATATGACAGGGTGCAAAGGACAGGACACTACCCGGCGGCGGCTTGTCAGCACAGGCATCGAAAGTTACGATTCAGGCGATCGAAAAGAGGGTAGTTGTACCAGCCAATCCGTCACCTCTGGCTGGGTTTGGCATGGTAAAGCCCCCAGCACATTAAATACAAACCTTAATGCAGATAAGGAAATGGACATTCGAGACAGAGGAAATTAGCAGGACATCATTCGGAATACCCCCTCAACTTCCAATCACCGGCATCATTCCACCCTCGTACAGCCCACTTGGTATCAAGGCAATCAAAGCATGAGCAGCCACCCCCTCTCGGCTTTAACCCTCCATGGCCTCACTTGTGCGAACCGATTTTCTAATTATCGCAGCAGTACCCGAAGCTTTAATGGGACAGCCATCACCCGCAGGCATTCTCACAATCGTAATCGCTATAAAGCAAGACATCGCTACCCAACTCAAATCACTTCAGCTCTTGGGAAGGGGGGTAACAACATTGCCTTAGATAATCGGTGTAGTAAGGGCAAACACAACAAGGGTGTCATGGATGCGAGCGGAAGCCGCAACGCTGCTGCTATTCAGGATCTGCACGAGGCCAAGAAAGGATACGAAACCAGAGCCATGACCAAACACAAGCGCAAAGTGGAGGAACTGGAAAATAAGGTCAAACAGGAAGAAGAGGGTCGCACTGAGGAGGAGATCGCGGCTGAGGTTAACTGGCTGCAGGATCCAGGTACCCCAGCCAAAAGGGCCACACAGTATGTGCGCACAAGAGCGGAAAGCTGGCGAACCAAAACTCTGATTGCCAAAGCGTTCGAAGCCATGGAAAAGGAGAAGGCCAAGATCATCACTGATGTGAACCTGACGGAAGCGCAAATGGCTAAAATCCTGGATTACAACAATTCTCTGGACGTTCGCATCACCAGAGTCTAGGATGCAATTCAAGTCGTAAACCGCAAGCTCACTCTTCTCTGCAGACTGTTGAAAGACACCATCAACCAGGGCTCTACTCAGACCTCGAACGCAAATGCTTCGGAGCAGGACGACAACATCCTCAGGGACATGCAAGCAAGAGCTGATGCCCATGCTACTCAAATGGGCCTCGATACAATCAGTTTGCTGGGCAAGCATATCTAATCTCGGCCTCTGCTTCTGTCCTCTATTTTTTGTCTTCCGGTCATTTTGGATATCTCTGGTTTTCTCTATAACACTGTCTCGGCCTTCTATGTAACGACCCTCTGGGTCTTTGTGAATAAGTCTGGTCACTGCCGCCCTGCGTGGTGTGCCTTAGGTAGATCAGGTTGCTCAGAACTGTTAGTGAATCTTTCACAGATGTCCATCTGCATTAGCAGAATTTTTGTACTTTATCTTGTTATATAATATAACTATCTGATTTACAAAAAAAAAAAAAAAAAAAAATGATTTTCACATTAAGAAACTTAATTCCTCCCTACACTTGATAGATCCGTGATTAAAATGATTATAAAACTTGAAAAGAGATTTTTAAATTCTCATATTTAATTCCTCATGTGCAAATATATTTTATAGTGCAAAACTGAAAAGAAAAGAAAAAAAAAAAAAACCAATTGAGAGATTTAATTCCTTTCCACATTTTGTAGATATTTGATTAAAATGGATCTACATTGGTTCTACCACTGATGTAGCCAGGTTCATGTTTTGCACATTTAAATCCTTGGAAACCCATTGTGACATATTTTATTTAACAGGGTATTAATGTTTTTAATTAAAACTAACCAAATATAGATATATAATTTTCTTTTTTTATTATAAGAGATAATGTTTTTCATTTAAAGAATATTTTATTTTTATTTTAAAAAAGAACCTATGTCAAATTATGTTTGAGCATAGAAGAAATTAAAGATTTTTTCCCATATTGGATTAGAATGTAAGCTTATGCACAATTATGTATTGAATGAAATACATTTTCTCTATTAAAAAATAATTGTTTTTTTTTACTTTTACTTTCATTTTCTCTTTGAAAGATTATAATATTTTACCATGATCAACTTGAAATAATAATATAATAATAATAAATAATAATAATATAATTATTATTATTATTATTATTGAAGTTTTATATGAAATATTGGTAAAAAGTAAAGGAATGTAATTACTTGTAAAAAGTAAAGTAATAAGTGAAAATATAGAATTTCCTTTTTTTTAATTATTATATATTTTATTAAAATTATATATAAATTATGTGGTATTTTATGCATATGAAAATAGTTTATTTATAAATGAGCGAGTGACATATTATTATGATATTTCTTTTATAAATAGTAATATCAATAATGAAAGGATTAATTATACTAATGTTTTTAATTAAAACTAACCAAACATATATATACATTTTATTATTAATATAATATTCAAAATTATATCCTCTATTGTCCCTTAAATTGATGAAGTAATCTCACCTGCGGTATATTGGGATTATTCTCCATAAAATTACAAACTCATTATATTTATTCATAGTAAAATTATGAACTTTGATTTTACTAATTTAACAAAGTTAAATTCCCCTCCTAACTGTTGCGAATTCTGTTACAAAAAAAAAAAGTCTTCCTCTTCCAGAGGGATTTCAACACAAGAACACTTCAGTTCCAAAAAAAAACTTCACTGTCTCTCCTGAAAATTACTTTGTCTCTGCACTGCTATGCATAAAAAAAAAAATCATTCACGTTGCTGCATTTGTTTTTAAAATAAAACTATGTCTACGCTGTATATATTTTTACTGCTATGTGAAAAAAATTCTTACACATCTTACATTCATGCTGCTGCGCATTACAACAAAAAACAAAAGGGAAGAAGTGGTTCCACTGTCGTTGTCAAATTTATGATGCAAATCTCGACTATTTCAGCTTCGAGATTTGCATGACGTTCTTACTGCTTCGGCATTGAGATTTGTGTGCTGTTCTTACTGTTTCAGCAACTGCAAAAAAATTAGTCTTGCAAACTCCAGGCTATTTCAGCAACACGGACTTTTTGATAATTAAATTAAAAACAATAAAAATTTCTACCTACATTCAACAACCATAATAAATTACCACCATTCTATAAATGACCACCATTCCATAATTAATCGTTGTTTAATGGTGGATTCAGGCAAGGACTAGCGCTGCAGCTGTTTAATGGAAGATTCATCAATGCAGGGGTATGGCAAAGGACTAGCCCTGCAGTTGAAAATAATATTTTAACACTCCCCTTTAGTTTCAACTGCTATGTTATCAGTCATACCCAGACATTTCCTCAAAAACTCAAAACTTCTCTGTCCCAATGGTTTCGTCAGAATATCTGCAACTTGCTCCTGAGTTCTGCAGTGTACTAAAACAATTTCTCCATTGTTTACCAATTCCCTGATGTAACGAAACTTCTTGTCAATATGTTTCGTTCTCTTATGAAACACAGAATTCTTGGATAATGCAATAGCTGAGCTATTGTCACAAAAATTCACAGTTCCTTTTACTTTCTCTTGGCATAAACTCCTTAACATCCTTCTCATCCAAATTGTTTGACACACTGCTGCTGTAGCTGCCACATATTCTGCCTCTGCTGTAGACAATGCTACAATAGGTTGTTTTTTAGAAGCCCATGAAATAACTCCTGAACCCATGTGCAAAACATAACCCGATGTGCTTTTCCGATCATCTACACTTCCAGCCCAATCACTATCAGTGTATCCAATTAAATCTGAATATTCTGAAGCAGTATATAAAATACCAAACCTTTTAGTACTTTTAACATACCTCAAAATCCTTTTTGCTGCCTGCCAATGTGCTTCTTTTGGCCTCTACATGAATCTGGAAATCAAACTAACAGCATGAATTATATCTGGCCTAGTTGCAGTGAAATACATGAGGCTACCAACTATGCTCTTGTACAAACTAGGATCAAAATCCTTGCTGTTGTCCTCTTTGCTGAGTTTTAATCCCATCACTGTGGGAGTGATTGTTTCTTTGCTCTCCTGCATATTAAATCTTTCTAACACTTCATTAACATATTTCACTTGTGAGATAAAAATCCTATTTCCATTTTGTTCTATTTCTATTCCTAAGAAGTATCTCAGCAAACCCATGTCAGTCATTTCAAATTCTTCTTTCATGATTGTTTTGAAATTTTCAATAAGGTAATCATCATGACCTGTGACAATAACATCATCAACATATGACACAACAATTAGTATTTTACCATCATTTTCTTTGATGTAGAGGGTGGGTTCTCCCTCACACTTTTCAAATCCATTTTCAAGTAAATAGGAATTTATCATACTGTACCACGCTCTTGGTGCTTGCTTCATCCCATAAAGAGCTTTCTTCAATTTGCACACCTTGTGCTCTTGGCCTTTCTTTTCATAGCCTAGAGGTTGTTCAATGTAAACCTCTTCCATTAACACTCCATTTAGGAATGTTGACTTCACGTCCATTTGGTAAACTTTCCACTTATTTTGTGCTGCTATGGACAACACTTCTCTTACGGTTTCCATTCTAGCGACCAATGCAAAAGTTTCCTCATAGTCTCTCCCATACTGCTGCTTATATCCTTTGACAACAAGTCTTGCCTTGTGTCTTTCTATTTTTCCTTCAGCATTACTCTTGGTCTTGTAGACCCATTTAACTCCAAATGACTTCTTTTCCTTTTGGTAGTTCAACTAAATCTCATGTCTTGTTTCTTTCTATGGCATTGATCTCCTCATCCATAGCTTCTATCCATTTCCTATCCTTAATTGCTTCTTCGAAATGAACAGGGTCATCAACATGACAATATAAAGCAAACAAAGAGTTCATACCTTCATTTGTTGCCTCTTGTTCATAAATGTCACTTACATTTCTGAATTTCTTACCTCTTTCATTTGGTGTACAAGTGCTTGAAGAAGCACTTGAATTTCCTCCTTGTGGTGTGCTTGGAGAAGCACTTTCATTTATCCTCAAGGGTGTCTCTTGCTGCCCTTGTGTTGGTGCTACTGTTTGGGGATGTATTTCAGCCATCTCCACATCATCTTCATCATGTGACAAAGAGTTTTTAACATTCATTGTTTTCTCTATGCTTCCATCCCAAGCTTCCTCCTCAACCAACTGAACGTCTCTACTCACAATAAGCTTCTTGGTGGATGGGTTATACAACCTATAAGCTTTGGATTCCTCACTGTATCCAATGAAAATACATTTCTCCCCTTTACTGTCCAACTTCTTCCTTAATTGATCTGGAATGTGTGCATAAGCCACACATCCAAAAACTTTCAAGTGGGTGACTGCTTACTTTGTCCCACTCCATGCTTCTTCTGGCACTCTGTTCATGACTGCTTTTGTAGGGCATCTATTCAAAATGTACACTGCATAGTGTACAGCTTCAACCCAATAATCATTTGGCAAATGCTTTGCCTTTAACATACTCATCACCATATCCATGATTGTCCTATTCTTCCTTTTGGAGACTCCATTTTGCTACGGAGTGTACCTAGTGGTAAACTTCTTATGAATTCCATTTTCTCTACAAAAACTTAAAAATCCTTTGGAGATATACTCACCTCCTCTATCAGTTCTTAAAACTTTGATATGCAGCCCACTTTGGTTTTCTACAAGTGCTTTGAAATTGCAAAATCTTTCGAACACTTCACTTTTGTTCTTCAGGAAATAAACTCAAGTTTTTCTAGTAAAATCATCAATAAAAGTTAGTATATAGTGGCTGCCTGCAGATGATGTAGTTTGCATCGATCCACATAAATCTGAGTGGACAATCTCTAAGGGTGTTTTTTCCCTTATGCTTTTCCTAGATAGAAAACTTTCTCTGTGTTGTTTTCCCAAGATACAACCTTCACAAAGGTTGTTTGGTTTCTCTATCAATGGTAATCCTCTTAACATTCCTTTTTTATTCAACAAGTTAAGACCTTCAAAGTTGAGATGTCCAAATCTCAAGTGCCACAACCAATTTTCATCTTTTGGTTCACTTTGGAAAGCCTATTGTGTCACTGCTGCTATTTCTTCTCCATTTTTTAAATTTGCTTTCATTCTGAGAGGGAACATCATGTTCCTTGTCATCTTCACTTTAACAATACATTGTTTCTTGGGTGTTTTATCCATGATGGTGCATACATCATTCACAAAGAAAACATTGTACCCCTTTTGAACAAGCTATCCAATACTTATGAGGTTACATTTCATTCCAGGAACATAATAAACATCTGTTATGGTTTTCTTTTCACCTTTCTTTGTTAAGACATTTACTTCTCCTTTTCCCATAACAGAAACTTTACTATCAGTCCCTAGTGTGACTTGTGACTTCACACTCTGATCTAACATAGAAAAGAGGGCTATGTTTCCTATCATATGGTTACTGCAACCAGAGTCTAGAAACCATACATCTTCACTCTTTTCTTCAGTCATATCATAGGCTAAAAACAAATTATCTTGACTGATATTTTCTCTAGTGAAATTTGCACTAGTTCTATTACTCATATCATACTGCTTCTTCATACATTCATCTGCATAATGCCCATATTTTTTATAATACTGACATTGGAAATTGGATTTATCATACCTTTGTCCTTCAGCATGATGTTGTCCACTTTGTTGGTTGTTGCCTTGGCCTTGGTTCCGATTTGGATTGCTGCCTCTTCCTTGAGCATTTGTTGGACTGTTTCTTCCACCTCTGTTTTGGCTTCTGCCTCTTCCTTTCTTGTTTCCTCTGCCTTGACCTCTTCCTCTTCCAAAGGAAATCTGGGTCTTAAAGGCATGCTCTAGAAATGAGTTTTCATTTCTACTCAATCTCTGCTCATGTGTTATCAGTGATGCATGTAGTTCATCAACTGAGAAATTTGTGAGATCCTTTGTCTCTTCTATGGTGGTGACAATCACACCGAACCTTGAGGATAGGATCCTCAATAGTTTCTCTACAATCCTCCTTTCTTCAAGAATCTCTCCATGAGACCTTATCTGTGTGACCAGACCAATCACATGTGTGAAGAATGAGTCAATATTATCTAACTCCTTCATGCAGAGATTTTGAAAATCTCTCCTAAACAACTGTAATTTTTCCGTCTTCACTTTCTCCATGCCTTGATAGGCTATCTTGAGATTTTCCCATGCTTCTTTGGATATCTTGGCTACTACTATCCTTGGAAACACACTCTCATGCACTGCTTGATACAAAAAGTAGAGGGTTTTAGAATCCTTCTTCTTATTGCTCTTCAACAGATCTTTCTCTGTCTGAGTTAAATTATTAAACTTGTTTTCATCTACTGGTTCTTCAAAACCATTCTCAACAAATTCCCATAAGTCTTGGAAAGCAAGCAAAGCTCTCATAGTTATTGCCCAATAGTCATAGTTTTTTCCATTAAATTGTGGGAGCTGAGTATTAAAGATACCCATGGTAGTGTTAGCTCTAGCCATTCCTGCACTCTTAACTATGCTTCAAAATACTTGACTGTGCATTTAAAATCGTTGATTGTCCTCAACTGTAACACAAAATCTAATTTTAGAAATACCTTGGATTCTTTCTTGACTGAGTCTTCACACCGCTGGAGAAGCGGTTGCAACAAGAAATCCTTCATTTAGCTTCTTTGACACCTTCAAAGAGACTCGACAAGCTCTGATACCATGTTGATTATTTCTGATAATTCCAAAACAACAATGAACATAGAATAATGCTATGTTTTAACACAGGAAACAAAGTTTTTTCACACACACAAAAAACTTTGTATTCATTCACAAAGACTGTTATTACAAAAAAAAAAGGTCTTCCTCTTCCAGAGGGATTTCAACACAAGAACGCTTCAGTTCCAAAAAAAAAACTTCATTGTCTCTCCTGAAAATTACTCTGTCTCTGTACTGTTATGCATAAAAAATAAATTTCATTCACGCTGCTGCATTTTTTTTTAAAACGAAACTCTGTCTGTGATGTATATATTTTTACTTCTGTGAATTTTTTTTTTACACATCTTACATTCACGCTGCTGCGCATTACAACAAAAAACAAAATGGAAGAAGTGGTTCCACTGTCACTGTCAAATTTAGGATGCAAATCTCAACTATTTTAGCTTCGAGATTTGCGTGCCGTTCTTACTGTTTTAGCATCGAGATTTGCGTACTGTTCTTGTTTCAGCATCGAGATTTGCGTGTTGTTCTTACTGTTTCAGCAACTGCAAAAAAAATAGTCTTGCAAACTGGCTATTTCAGCAACGCGGACTTTTGGATAATTAAATTAAAAACAATAAAAATTTCTACCTACATTCAACAACCGTAATAAATTACTACCATTCCGTAAATGACCACCATTCCGTAATAAATCGTTGTTTAATGGCTGATTCAGGTAAGCACTTGTGCTGCAGCTGTTTAATGGCGGATTCATCAATGCTTGAAAATAATATTTCAACACTAACATATATACATTTTAATAAATTTGTAATAAAATGATTAACTTGAAGATTCAATAACATGTAAATATAAACTTTGGTACTTCCATACTATTGCCCACACTATGATTTGTAATACGGCTTACCACATCTTTAAAAACAATAAATCATTTTTACATTATTGATAAATCTATCTGTATTCACTAATCTTTTCATCAGTTATCAACACTTCAGTGAATTCTGCATGCAGCGGATTCTGGATGCAGCTGATTCTAGATTCAAAGTCTCTCTTCTCTAAGATATCTTTTCAACATGTCTTTAGAGAACAGAACTCTGAAGTCGATGCTCTTTTTAAATGTGCTCTGTCTCTCTTTCCGAATCACATGCATTATGCTCCTGGTTGTGAAGGGAGCGTTCATAAGTCATGGTACTTTCTAGATCTTTTGAACCCTCCTGCGTCTCTATGGGTACTTTTTTGGTTTTTCAGGACTCTCGCTATGCTTTTGGTATCATCTTTTTCTACTTATCATCTCTCCGTGTTGGAGAAATTTTGTTGTGTAGCTAAGATACATATGTTTTTTTGTGTACCCCTATGGACTTTCCAGCTCTATTTTCATATGAAGCAACAGGAGGTTATTTTGGCCAGCGACGGTAGCGGTCTACTTGTGTGGATGACGGGAAATAATATAATGTGCTTAGGAAATATACTCTGCTCCGGACATATGCTCAGGTAAAACATTCTTCTTAATGAAAATGCTCTTAAAAAAAAAATTACTGAAAAGTTTAATTTTAAAACATTTAAATCAAATTTCTTAACACTCCCAAAGTCTCGAAAAAAAACACTGAAAAATGGCTTTCATTCCACTAATTATATCAAAACATTTAAATCAAATATCTTAACGCTTCCATATTCTCGAGAAAAACACTGAAAAATGGCTTTCATTCCACTAATAATATCCAGGTTGAAAGTGTTGGTGTACATGCACTTAGACTAGCTGTGTTGGTGTACATGCACCTAGATTAGCTCCAGTTAACTTATTGCTTGCATGTGGCACATGTACACATTAACATAAGATAAAGCACACTTAGCTTAGTTAGCTTTAGTTATTGCATGTACAACTAAGCTTAACTTAGTTGCTTTTATGTATTTATTCTAAAACTAATATTGTAGAATCAATTTTTCATTCTTTTCTCAATTCTTGCTCGCTTCCTTCCTTCTCTTGCAAGCTTGTTTATTGTTTTGCAGATCTAGATTTGTGTATCTCAAAAATCTTACATGGTATCAGAGCATTGGGATTTTTAATCAGTGCACAAGAAATTTTATTTGCAGGTTCAGAAGATTGAAGCAACAACAAGAATGGAGTCTAAATTGGAGTTTCCACAATCGGCAATTCTCACTCCATATAATTATTTCGAATGGAAGCCAAAGATTCAACTTCATCTCAGAAGTAGAGGCTTATTTCGAATAACCATGGAAACAGAAGTTGAACCAACATCGGCAATGGAGAAAACAAGATATTTCAATTGCATGGATGAGGCCTTCGGCATCCTATGTTTATCTATTTCTCCGGAACTACTATTTCATGTTGAATCATGTTCAACTCCAAATGAAGTATGGAAAATTTTGGAAGGATTGTTTGGAAAACAGGATGAAATGCAAGGTCACATTCTCGAAAATGAGTTAAACTCATTAGATCCGAGAAATTTGAGAACATTCAAGATTTTTTCACAAGGTATAAAGCCTTGTTGGTTCAGCTGAAAGGATGCAGGATCGACAAATCCAAGCAAGAAAATCAGTTGATTCTTTCCATTTTATCAAAACTTGGTCCAGCATATGCAGTATTCGTCTCTACATTCCACACAGTCAGATCTGCAATTGGTGTAGCTTGGAAGATGCCCTCACTGGATTCTTTTATTCAGTCTTTGATGCATGAGCAAGATAAGCTCATCAAAATGGGCATACTTAAAAATTCCAAAGCGCATGCACTTACTGTGCATGCAAAAGGAAAGGAAAATTCCAAAGACCATCAGAAAGGAAAAGGGAAGAAGGATCCTAATCCAAGAAAGGGTGGACATCCCAAACCCCCTAATGGATCATCTGGCTCAAAGGAAAGGAAAGGAACGAAAGGGCAATCAATGTGCAATTATTTCCACCGTGGTTTTCATCCTGAATCTGCATGCATGAAGAAGACTATAGATCTTATGGCGCAGACACTCCAGCAACACAATCTTGGAGACCACATTCCTGAGAATGCTAAGAAGAAGTCTGGAGAAAAAGCACCAGATCCAAGAGGTAATGGGCATGCTTTGATTGCTCTTCATTTTGCACCACAAGAATGGATCATTGATTCAGGAGCTTCACATCATATGGCTTCTTCAAAGGAATCCTTTTCTTCTCTACATGCATACTCAGGTCCTCCCATTCTCATGGGGGATAATTCTGCAGTTGCAGCAACTCGACAAGGAAGAGTGCAATTCGAAAATGGAAGTTTTGAAAATGTCTTGCATATTCCAAGGATTTCTGTGAATCTTCTCTCAATGTATCAGATGACACACATAGGTAGTAGAAGGAAAGTGGAATTTACCCCAGATTCCGTGAGCATTTATGACATGCAAACCAATTTGAAGATTGCATCCGGCAAGGTAAATGATCAATCTCATCTGTATACATTTTCTTTTTGTTCCTCAATCAGATTCTATTTTGCTACTTACGCATGCAAATGAAGAAAGTAGGATTTGGCACGAGAAATTTGGGCACTTGAACTTCAGATATATGCAACAGCTTAGTAAGCAAGGAATGGTCAAAGGATTGCCAACCATTGAATTTTCAGATGGTGTTTGTAATGGAAGTGCTCTTGGAAAGCATCCACAAGAAAAATTCGAGAAGGGGCATGCATGGAGAGCCTCTTCACCTTTGGAACTTGTACACAGTGATCTCATGGGTCCATTTCCAGTTCTTTCAATGAGCAAAGCAAGATATTTGTTGTCATTTATAAATTATTACACGAGATTCACTTGGGTTTACTTCTTGAAACTCGAATCTGAAGTTTTTCAACATCTAAAGATTTTCAAAGCGCATGCGGAAAATCAGTTTGGAAAACGCATCAAGATACTCCGCACAGATAATGGGACAGAATATGTCAACAAAGATATCAAGAATCTTTGTGATGAAGCAGGCATACAATTGCAGCATACAGTTCCTTACACTCCACAGCAAAATGGCGTGGCTGAAAGGAAAAATCGATCTTTGAAAGAGATGGCTAATTGCATGTTGCATGCAAGATATCTTCCGTCGAAATTGTCGGCCGAAGATATTAATTGTGCCTCATACATCCAGAACATATCTCCTCATAAATCTATTAGTGGAAGAACACCTTTTGAGGCTTGGACTGGCATGCAACCTGAATTTAGTCATTTCCTCATTTTTGGATCTCGAGTATGGGCCCGCATTCCTCCAGAGAAGAGAAAGGCTTTGGAGCCTCAAAGCAAAGCATGCATGTTTGTTGGATATTCTGATGAAGTCAAAGGGTACCGATTGCTTGATATCCACACTGAAGAGCTCTTTATTGAAAGGAGTGTAAAGTTTGACGAAGATATTTCGCATGCACCAGTAGATGAACTTGTTACCAAGTTTCCATCACCAATCATTGATGAGTATGTAGATGAAACTTTAGACCAGCATTCTGATGACGATAAGTCTCTTCCTGTGACCCCTGTTAGACCACCAGTTGTTGAACATCGAGATCATACTTCTGCACGTAGTTCGGAAGATTCTCGACCACCTTCAACACAAAAATGGCGCAACATGAGTGATATCCTTGATGATCCTGCCTCTATCCCTTTGTTTGAGGAAGATCTGCAAGCACTCTTAGCTATGGAGCCATCCATGCCCATGCATGCTTATATGATGCATGGATCTGATCCACAAACTTATGCAGAAGCAAATGGGCATCCTGAATGGGAAGCCGCCATGGATGAGGAATATAACTCTCTCATTGAGAACCAGACTTAGGATTTGGTTCCGCTACCTTCAAATCGCAAACTTGTTAGATGCAAGTGGGTTTAGCGGACCAAGAAAGCATCAAATGGCCAAGTTAGTCGATATAAGGCACGATTGGTAGCAAAAGGTTTTCAGCAAGTACATGGTGTTGACTATGATGAGACTTTTTCTCCAGTGGAAAAAATGGATTCCATTCGGCTAGCTCTCTCCATTGCAGCAGCAAGAGGATGGGAGGTGCATCATATGGATGTGAAGAATGCCTTTCTTCATGGTGATCTTGAGGAGGAAATCTACATGGAGCAGCCACGGGGATACATGCAGAATTCATCTCTGGTATGCAAACTAAAGAAGTCTCTCTATGGCCTCAAGCATGCACCTAGAGCATGGTATGCGAAGATGGATTCTTATTTGTTATCTCAAAATTTTGTATGCTGCAAATCTGATTCCAATGTTTATTTTCTGAAGAAAATTGATTCCTTTTTTATCATAGTACTCTATGTAGATGATCTTTTGATAACGGGTAGTTCAACTTCTATCATTACTAACATCAAAACTGCATTGCATAAGCGGTTTTCTATGACCGACATGGGCTTGCTAAATTTCTTCCTTGGACTAGAGATCCATCAGCATGATTCTGGCATTACCATTTCTGAACCAAAATATGCCAGAGATCTTTTGGCACGATTTCACATGAGTGACTGCAAGCCAGTAGCCACAACTTTCTTATCAGGGATAAAGCTTGAGAATGGCAAAGACACACCATTGGTTGATTCCACATTGTATCGCCAACTTGTGGGAAGTCTTCTTTATCTCACTCACTCTCGTCCTGATCTCTCCAATGCTGTCGGAGCAGTTTCCAGATACATGCAGGAGCCACATGAGTTACACTGGAACGCTGCAAAGCGCATCCTTCTATATGTCCAGGGGACAATCACCTATGGGATTCATTATGCAGCCAATTGTTCTATGAATCTCATCAGGTTCACAGATTCAGACTGGGCTGGCGACACCATTGATCGCAAGTCTACTTCCGGTTATGTACTTAGTTTAGGATCCGACCCAATTTGTTGGTCAAGTAAGAAGCAGGCTGCCATTGCTTATCATCAGCAGAGGCCGAGTATAGAGGAGCAGTCAATGCCACTATTCAGGCAATTTGGCTACAACATTTCCTATCTGAGCTTGGGATTAGTGTCCATCATCCAACTGTCATCTAGTGCAATAACCAAAGTACGCTAAAGTTTTGCAGAGATCCAGTGCAGCGGCAGCGTACCAAACACATGGAGATCCACATGCACTTCATTAGAGAACTCATTCATGATGGGATCATCGATCTTCAGTACTATCCTAGTTCCAAGCAGATTGCTGACATCTTCACCAAGACTTTCACTGAGCAGAAGTTTCGATTCTCGCGAGATCGTCTCGGGGTGAAGGACACGACTGCCTAGCAGTTGTCTTTTCTCTACTTTTGCATTATATTTTGAGGGGGGGTTTTCTTCCCACTGGATTTTCCCTCTATCCTACTTTTTTATGCATTGTATATGGGTACCTAAAATGGCCGTGTTGCCGGGACTCGTTCATTTTGCATCACACTCACCTAAGTTATGCTTAAGGGGGGGTGTTGGTGTACATGCACTTAGACTAGCTATGTTGGTGTACATGCACTTAGACTAGCTGTGTTGGTGTACATGCACCTAGATTAGCTCCAGTTAACTTATTGCTTGCATGTGGCACATGTACACATTAACATAAGATAAAGCACACTTAGCTTTAGTTAGATTTAGTTATCGCATGTACAACTAAGCTTAACTTAGTTGCTTTTATGTATTTATTCTAAAACTAATATTGTAGAATCAATTTTTCATTCTTTTCTCAATTCTTGTTCGCTTCCTTCCTTCTCTTGCAAGCTTGTTTATTGTTTTGCAGATCTAGATCTGTGTATCTCAAAAATCTTACAGAAAGGAAACATTTCCAATTATACAAACTCTGGAGACGCCGTTGAAAAGACTAAAGAGTAGTCACGGTCAGAGTCCATCGTAGCAAAGAGAAAAACACTGAAAATGGCTTTCATTCCACTAATTATATCAAGGCTTAAAGGAAACATTTCCAATCATACCAACTGTGGAGACGCCTTTGAAAAGAGTAGTGACGGTCGAAGTCCATCGGAGCAAAGAATGTGGATGCTAGTGAATGTTTTCCCAATTTCCATTTTCCTTACCATGCATACGTTAATTTAGGTGCACCATATTCATTAATATGCAAAGAAGACTCATCGTTGTATTGTTCAACCCATTCCTTTGCTCGCGATTTCCTTTGCTCTCTATTCTTTAAGCCATTCCTTCTATGATCACGATTTCCTTTGCTCTCTGTTCTTTAAGCCATTCGGGATCATCTGGAGAAGAAGGATGTAGGTCCTGGCAATGGCTTCCTACAATTCATAATGTATCCACCACATACAGTGCATATAAATTTGGTCCATATCAGTTATATTCATATTCAGCCTTTTTGGAAATCATATTACCACTTACCACTTTTTGTAGGGAGCGCGACGATACTTTAAGATATATTCTCCTTTACACTGCAATTCATCACGTAAAATGTGCAAACCATTAAAAAATAATTGAGAATAGAGTCGCTAGAAAATCTAAAGAAGACTCTCTGTGAAAATAATTTAATCAGTAATGTGCTGAGAATGAATTACGCCCAACGGCTCCATGGATCCCGCAAACCATTGGAGAAAATGATGTTACTCCCAAAGTGTTTCAGCACCTTTCTTATATCATGTGTGCACACAAATTATAATAAAACACATAATAATAAAAGCCTTGGTGAGACGTATAGACATACATATTGATTTGTTAGTTTAGCAGTTACATGTTCGCCATATTCCGTTGTTACGTACCCAGTTGGGCCTCGGAAGAACTCCATGTTTCCTTTTGCAATATTCGGTGTAGGACTTTGGATCAAATATCCTCAACGGAAGCATTGCTTTATTGGGGTTTTGGGCACTTGCAAGCACCATTTCGGTGCACATCTGCAAAACAGACAGATTATATCCTCTCCTGTTCCTATTAAACGTATTAATGATTCGAGACAAGATTGGCAAACCTGCCAGTGCCATTGTGATATCTCAAATGGTTCGGAAAATATTTGCAGGCGGAGCATAGGCTCTGGCTCTTGCGGACACCCGACCCAGAATGTCAGTCCCTTCTGGGGCCCTATCTGTCACGACGCCGGAGATGAGGGTAGTCTTTCAACCGTTTTCGGCAAGGTGGGGCACCACCGAACACTTTCTTTTTACCAATACTTATGTTCATAGACTACGCATAACCATATGTCCTACTTAAATTGTGTTTCTCAACCAAGTAATTATTATTTTTCCTTTATGCCCATGAATATCCACACACATTCATTATCATCAGCAATTATACAAGAGAACACAATTGCACAGTATAAAGAGAGAGGCAACTCCCTACACAATGAGTATGCCCGAATAATATATTATACAATCTTTTAATGTTACAAAGCTTTACAAGTATACTTGGAAAACACCAGGTTTCATACTTAGCCAACTTTGCAACTTGTCACACTTTCGTGTGCCAACCAAGGTTCCTTGCCCAAGCTGGGCGGGCGCACCCTCACACGAGTTGCCAACTGCACTTCTCAACCGAACCTTGTTCACCTTGCACGATGGGTGGGCGACCTCACCTGAGTCAGTCGTGCATGCCTTCACATGACCGGCGGGTGACCTCACCCGAGAATGCCTTTGAACGATGGGCGGGCACGCCCTCACATGAGTTACCACCCGCGCCCAACAACCGGCGCCTTCACCCGAATTCCACCGCGCTGTTTACTTCTGCACGAACGATGGGCACCTTCACCCGTGCCCTCGCCTTTCACCCAAGTCCGTGTGCTATCTTTGTGTGGAGCTGCCGAAGGTTGGGCACATTAGAACTACACCTTCCCTTTCTGTGCTCTACCTTCCCCTTCACACTACACTTGCTATGAGAGACTTGTTCGCATTCGTTGATGATCAAATGCCTCCACGCATTGTTGTATTTGTATGGATGGTAGGGCGAGTTGGCTGCCCAATCCGACTCATCCACCATGTAATGAAACCCCCCTACCTCATCGCAATTCCTTCCATTATGTCCGTCGTCCTTTGCTTAAGTCGTAGGTCGGCCCATGGGTTGAGCCCATGCTCCCCACGCTATAAAATTCCTTTGCTCGTCCTCTCCTCATGCTCATTTTCCATAGTAACTTCGCACATCATGCCGGTGGGCGTGCCAAGGACCGCAAGTCCTTACACTATCAATGGCGTTGCATTTCTACAGTACCCAACGATCTTAATATTCATTTGCATATAAATCTTAGACGAACTTTGAATCAATTGTGCAAACTTAGTAACGGGGATTATTTAGATTAAAACCCTCAAACAAATAAATAATAAATTGATTTTAATTAATCATTTTTTAATTAATATTTTTTATTGGATGTCTTAAATGGAAAGATGCTAGTATATTCTCATGGTTGCTACTATATTAATGGATAGAATTCACACCACTAACTTACTTGCATGTCTAAATCACATGTTTAAAGCATACTTAAATTATTTTTTTACAAAGAACTATTAAAAATTTATTGTAACTCTTGTTGATAACCACTTATGTTCATTAGCAAGAAATGTATTTAAAAAATTATAAAATATATATTCAAACTAGCACATATGTTTGTTTACATTTTTAAACTTATGCCTCCTCAACCATTTGCCAATTGTTTTTCAGCACTGAGAAATATATTTAAAACAAATTATAAAACATATATTCAAACCCTATTCTGAAACTTATGTCTATTCACATTCTTAAACTTATGCCTCTTCAACCATTTGCCAAGTGTTTTTTTTCCAATCGGTTAGCTAAACTGAGTGGTTGCCTATGGGTTACTAATTCCCTCACCCATTTCATGGTTAATTGGTTGCATTACACTTTCAAGAAATTTTAATTTGTTTGATCTTTTGAGCTCAACTGCTACCAGATATCATGTAAAGTGAGTGGCTACCTATGGGTTACTAATTCCCTCACCCATTTCATCGTTAAGGGTTTGCATTACAACCAGAAACAATATTAATTTGTTGGATCTTTTGAGCTCAACTACAGAGCTCATTTCAGGTTTTTTCATCACTGGTTATTTATATTTCTAGAGCTAGCTAATATTCACTTCCATAAAGAAAAATTAGTGATTTTAGGTGGTGTTTTGGTAGAGGATTGTTAGGCTATTATACATTTATCTCATCACTGGTTTTAGATTTTTTGAGCTAGTGAGTATTCAGTGTCATAAAGGTTTTAGCCATTTTAGATGGTGTTTTGGTAGAGGATTGTCAAGCTGTTATAGATTTAACAGTCATAAATTTTAATCTCCACTATGGGCTTTGTTGTGAGTCTGAGAAAAATATTGAAAAAGAACAAAGGAAAAAAAAGGTGACCTAATCAACCTGTGCATCACGGCGTGTCTGTGACAACATTCTACGTCCTTTAGGAGTTGTTGCATCATATCCTACAATGCAAACTCATGCATATGCTCAGCGATGAATGAAAAGATAAACTACATATTTCCTATTATTTATATTAGGATTGAGCCAGGTCAATTCCTAACAATAATTTTTTTTTGCTTTCACCAGCTTTCAAACAAACTACCTTTACACAAAAATAATTAGAGTAAAAAATATTAAGACTAATTGATTGTAGATTTTAAGAATATTTTAAATAAACAACTTCAGATAATTGATCTTGCTCATATTGTATCCTGAAATTACCTATAACCAACTGTCGTTATTATCACAATTGTTGGTATTCTCATTATCAAAATTGTGGATTTTGAAAATATTTGAAAATAAAAATAAACAAAATATAGTTAATTTTCATCTATTTCTAAAATATTCCCAAAATCCACAAATTCAACCATCTCCAAATATTCTGGATGTCATCCTATATCATTATCTTACAACATATTATTAACAATACAATGCTACTCTAATGGGGCACCTTCATGACAAATGGGTGGTATTTGGGTATTGAGGGTGGTACATCTATCATGGAAGTCAAAAATATCACAGTCCATATATTCAAACACCAGGTAGAGAGAAAGTTTTCAACATTCAATCCGTTCGATCTCGACAGCCAGCAATCTACAACATAGAAAAGAATATAAAAGAGCAGAGCAGAGAGTTCTTTCAGCATTTTAGCGCATCATCTGTTGTAGATTGATAGAACAGAAAAGGAGCGATATGAACTATCCTAATTAGAAATATATTCGTACTTGATAATGTGTTTGTTGAAATTATAATTTCAACCGCGCGCGGGAAACCACAGCAGAAAACCAGAAAACCGGCGGTAAGTTATCGCACCGCTCTTTGGCAAAAGGTGGTTTCCGGACAAACGACTCCGATGAAACCTGGAGCAGACGCGTGGATTGGGCTGACATCACCCTCTGACATTTATCGGACGATAAATGTCCGTCAGAACTTGGCATCCGATATGCGTCCGATTTGGTCCTTCATTCTCCGCCGTCCGATCGCAAGGAAGGTATACGGGGTTTGCTAAAATTAAATGCATGGAGTAATACTTTGCCCATACCCTATGTTAATGATATGACATATTTTTTAGGTAATGTATTTAATGTCTTTCCTACGGCATGTAATATTTCTTTTTACGGAAGTATGGGCGTATTTACGGTATGTAAGTTTTATTAATATGCATACCAATTGCATGTGAGTTGACTTCGAGTTTTTGGTTATGGTGGATTGCACACAGGGAGGAGCAAAAACCTGGATTCGCAGCAGCCTATGAAAACAAGGGGATCGCACATGGTGAGGTGAGCCTGTTCGCAGCAGCGAGTAATGTAAAACCACACAGCTCGTAAAAAGGAATTAGACAGAGTTTATTTTGATTTGGTATGAAACGCAGCAGCGTAAAGTCTTTTTTTTGGTAATGTAAGAAATGCAAAGAATGCACAGCAGTGCAGGAAAAGGCCGAGAGTGAAAGAAGAAAACCAGAGGAGGTTTGTGTAAAACCATGAATTGTTTCACACAACAGTGAAAAGGTAAAACAGTAAATCCCTGTAATTTTTGTTTTCTCACAGGAGTGAATGTAAATGAAATATTTACACACAGTGGTGTAAAATTTCAAAGGAGGCAGAGTAATTTTTGTTAAAGTGTTTTGGTGAATCCCTCTGAGTGAAAGAGGATGAATATGTATCAGTAATTTTGTTTAATGAATATCAATCATTTTATGGTGGTGCAATACTCTGTTCTGTGCAATTTTTTTTAAAAGGCTTCCCTGTGCACAAAAGATCCTGGAGCAAAGGAAAAACAGAGCATTGCCTCTGTGTTTTATTTTGTGTTTTTGGGATTTTCCCCTTAAAAATCCCCAACAGTGGTATCAGAGCAGGCTTAGGCTCTTTGCAGGTGACAAAGAAGCTGAAGGGAGGAGTCTTTTGGTTGCAGCAGTCAGTTGTTTTAAAATATACAGTCAAGAAATTGAAGCATAACTAAGGAAGCAAGGAATGGC
>APFE030874365.1:76178-104653 GCA_000404065.3 Pinus taeda
CCAAATCATTTTAATAGAATTCATTTTTAGTCTTTAACACCCTCATCAATACAATAATGTGTAGTTTAACATACATTACTTTTACATAATAATTTGTAATCAATACAATATTGTGTACTTCAATGTACATTACCTTTATATGATATTTTGTAATTTAATATAATATAAAATGATTTAATGCAAAACATTTTTTTAATATATATTGATTTTATATGTTACTTTGTAATTTATGTGATTTAATATATAGTGATTTATCTATTATAAATGTTATAAATAATAATTAATTAATGTGTTTAGTAATAAAAATTAATGTTAGATCTTAGACTTTTGTGATCCATATTGATAATAAGGTTGTCTTTGGGGTTAATCATGTTGTAGAGATTTGGTCTATGTTTTGAACTAACTAGTGTGGTTCATCCTCATCACAAATCACATTTGTTGGATGTTTCGTACCATTTGTTTTGAGGATCAACCACATTCGTTGGTTCCAAAAGTCGACCAAATTTCTACAATGTGATTAATCTGTAAAGCAATCTTATTATCAATAAAAATTAAATAACATATTAATTTTTTGATAATTACTTTAATAATACAATGCATTAATATATTAATGTTTAATATTTCATATAATGTAGATTTGAAGTTGAGATTTGGTACAATTGACATATTAGATTTTCTATCTTTCAAATCAATTTAGGATAAAAAATCTTAAGGGAAAGATTGTAAAGAAAATCATATAAATACATGAAATGCAATAGAAATAAATATGGAGGAGACACATTTCTTTTTCGCCCCACTACTTATTTTAACACTAGGGTTTATATCCATCGTCAACCATGGACAATCATGGTCAATCATGGTCAGCCATGGTTGATGATAGTCAAACATGTTTTATAGAATCAAACATGGTCAACCATGGTCAATCATGGTCAAACATGTTTGAATGTCGTGTTGCAACAAAAATTGTCTCGATATGAAAATAAACCATGATCAACCATGGTCAAATGACGCATTGTGACAAATATTGTCTTGATATCAAAATAAACCATGGTCCAACATGGCATTTTCTTAAGGATTGTCTCAATATGAAGATCAACCATGCTTAATCATGTCTACTTTAGTGTTTATAATATTTATCTTAGTGTTTATATACATTGGGTTTATAATATTAGTCCCTTAGGTTTAATCTTATTCCCTTAGGTTCGTAATCCCTTGGGGTTTTAGTATTAATCCCTTGGGTTTTCTATTCCCTTGGGTTTATAATATCAATACATTAGGTTTATAATATTAATCATGGTAAATGACGATCAATCATAGCCAACCATATTCAACCATGGTCAAACCATATGGATATGGAAGCCAACCATGGTTAACCATGGTCCAACTTTTTTTTCTCACAAAGATTGTCTCGATATAAAAATAAATCATGGTCAACCATGCTTAACCATGGTTCAGCAATGAATTGTGACAAGAATTTTCTCTATATGGAAATAAACCATGGTCAACCATGTTTATTTTAGGGTTTATAATATTCATGTTATGGTTTATATACATTGGGTTTATAATTTTTATACCTTAGGTTTATTATTCCCTTGGGTTTATAATATCAATCCCTTAGATTTATTGATGTAAGTGTTCATATTCCTAGGGTTGAATATTATTCAACAATAGTCAACCATGTTCAACCATGGTCTAATGTCACATTGTGACAAGGATTGTCTCAATATGAAAATCTGCTCAACCATGTTTATTTTAGTATTTTTAATATTTATATTAGGGTTTTTATACCTTAGGTTTATCATATTTGTCCCCCGGGTTTAATATTATTCCATTAGGTTTATAATCCCTTGGGGTTTTAGTACTACTCCCTTGGGTTTATTGTTCCTTCTTGCTTTTAATATCAGTCGCTTGGGTTTATTATTCCCTAGTCAACCATGGTTTATTATGATGTCAACCATGGTCCAACATGGAATTGTGATAAGCATTGTCTCTATATTTAAATCAAGCATGGTCAACCATGTTTATTTTAGGGTTTATAATATTCATGTTAGGGTTTATACACCCTAGGTTTATAATTTTTATTACCTTAGGTTTATTATTCCCTTGGGTTTATTGATGTCAATGTTTATATTCCGAGGTTTTTAATGTTATTCAACATTGGTCAACCATGTTCAAGAATGGTCAACCATGGTCCAAAGTTGCATTGTGACAGGGATTTTATTATTTTGTTATTTTTAATATTTATCTTAGGGTTTTTATACCTTGGGTTTATAATATTAGACCCGTGGGATTAATATTATTCCTTTAGGTTCATAATCCCTTGGTGTTTTAGTATTAATCCCTTGGGTTTATTGTCCTTCTCACTTATAATATCAATCACTTGGCTTTATTATTCCCTTGTCAACCATTATTGATTATAATGTCAACCATGGTCAACTATGGCCCAACATGGAATTGTGATAAGGATTGTCTCAATATAAAAATAAAAATGTCCAATCATGTTTATTTTACTTTTTATAATATTTATCTTAGTGTTTATATACATTGGGTTTATAATAGTAGTCCCTTGAATTTAATATTATTCCCTTGGTTTCATAATCACTTGGTATTTTAGTATTAATCCCTTGGGTTTATAATATCAATCCATTCAATTTATAATATTAATCATTATCAATGATGGTCAATCATAACCAACCATGTTCAACGATGGTCAAACAAGGTTGGATATGGAAATCAAGCATGGTCAACCATGGTCTAATGTTGCATTCAACAATGATTGTCTCGATCTAAAAATCATTCATGGTCAGCCATGGTTGACCATGGGCCAATGTTGCATATTTGTGACAAGGATTGTCTCTAAATGGAAATCAACATAGTCGACCATGGTCAACCATGTTTATTTTAAGGTTTATAATATTTGTGTCAGGGTTTATATACCTTGGGTTTATAATTGTTATCCATTATGTTTATCATTCCCTTTGGTTTATAATACAAATCCCTTGGGTTTATTGACCTAAGGGTTCATATTCCTAGGGTTTAATCATATTCAACAATGGTTAACCATAATAAACCATGGTCCAATGTCACATTGTGACAAGGATTCTCTCAATATGAAAAATAACCATGCTCAACCATGCTTATTTTAGTATTTGTAATATTTATCTTAGGGTTTTTATACCTTGGGTTTATAATATTAGTCCCCTGGGTTTATATTATTCCCTTAGGTTCATAATCCCTTCGGGTTTTAGTATTATTCCCTTGGGTTTATTATTCCTTCGAGTTTATAATATCAATCCATTGGGTTTATTATTCCCTTAAGTTTACAATATCAATCAAGCTAAACCATTGTCAACTATGGTAAGTCATGGGGTTTTAGTATTAATCCCTTGGGATTATAGTTAGGTTTACCAATGTTGGGTTTATTATTCCCCAGTCAACCATGGTTTATTATGATGGCAACCATGGTCAACTGTGGTCCAAAATGGAATTGTGATATGGATTATCTCAATATGAAAATCAATGATGGTCAATCATGTTTATTATAATGTTTATACTATTTATTTTAGGGTTTATATACATTGGGTTTATAATATGAGTCCCTTGGGTTTGATATTATTCCCTTGGGTTCATTATCCCTTAGCAGTTTAGTATCACTCCCTTGGGTTTATCATCCCCTTAGGTTTATAATATCAACCATGGTCAACCATTGTTAATCATAGCCAACCATGGTCAACCATCGTTGAATGTCGCATTGTGACAAGGATTGCCTCACCATGAAAATAAACTATATTTCTTTTACTGTTTATAATATTTTATTTCGTTTACCAATGTTGTGTTTTTAATATTAGTCTGGGTTTAAAATTATTCCCTTGGGTTTATTATTAACTTGGGTTTATAATATCAATGATGGTCAACCATGGTCATCCATAACCAACGATGGTCAACTGTGGTCAATCATGGTTGGATCTCACATTATGACAAAAATTATCTCCACTTAGGGTTTATATAGCTTGGGTTTATAATATTAGTCGCTTGGGGTTAATATTATTCCCTTAGGTTCATAATCCCTTGGGGTTTAATATTAATCCCTTTGGTTTATCGTTCCTTTGGGTTTATAATATCAATTGCTTGGGTTTATTATTCCCCGGTCAACCATGGTTTATTGTGATGTCAACCATGATCCAACATGGAATTATGATAAGGATTGTCCCAAAATGAAAATCAACGATGGTCAATCATGTTTATTTTAGCATTTATATTATTTTTCTTAGGGTTTATATACGTTGGGTTTATAATATTAGTTCCTTAGGTTTAATTTTACTCCCTTGGGTTCGTAATCCCTGGGGGTTTTAGTATTAATCCCTTGGGTTTATTATTCCTTTAGGTTTATAATATCAATCCCTTGGGCTTATTATTCCCTTAGGTTTATAATATCAATCATGGTCAACCATTGTCAATCATAGCCAAATATGGTTAACCATGGTTGAATATCGCATTGTGACAAGGATTGTCTCAACATGAAAATAAACCATGATCAACCATGGTCCAATGTCGCATTGTGACAAAGATTGCATCGATATCAAAATTAATGATGGTCAACCCTGATCCAACATGGCATTGTGATAAGGATTGTCTCAATATGAAAATCAACAATGGTCAATCATGGTTGCTTTAGTGTTTATAATATTTATCTTAGGGTTTATATACATTGGGTCTATAATATTAGTCCATTGGGTTTAATATTATTACCTTGGGTTCATTATCCCTCCGGTTTCTAATATCAATCCATTAGGTCTATAATATTAATCATGGTAAACGATGGTCAATCATAGGCAACCATGTTCAACCATGGTCAAACCATATGGATATGGAAATCAACCATGGTCAAACCACATCAATATGGAAATCAACCATGGTCTAACGTTGAATTGTGATAAGGACTGTCTCTATATTTAAATCAATCATGGTCAACCATGGTCGACATTGTTTATTTTAGGGTTTATAATATTCATGTTAGGGTTTATATACCTTGGGTTTATAATTTTTATACCTTAGGTTTATTATTACCTTGGGTTTATAATATCAATCCATTGGGTTTATTGATGTAAGCGTTTATATTCCTAGGGTTTAATATTATTCAACAATGGTCAACCATGTTCAAGCATGGTCAACCATAGTTCAATGTCGCGTTCTCACAAGGATTTTCTCAATATGAAAAGCAACTATGCTCAACCATGTTTATCTTAATGTTTTTAATATTTATCTTAGGGTTTTTCTACCTTGGGTTTATAAAATTAGACCCTTGGATTTATAAAATTAGGCCCTTGTGTTTAATATTATTCCCTTCGGTTCAAAATCCCTTGGGGTTTTATTATTAATCCCTTGGGTTTATTGTTTCTTCTGGTTTATAATATCAAACACTCAAGTTTATTGTTCCCCGATCAGCCATGGTTGATTATGATGTCAACCAAACATGGAATTGTGATAAGGAATGTCTCAATATGAAAATCAACAATGGGCAATCATGTTTATTTTAGCTTTTATAATATTTGTCTTAGGGTTTATATACTTTGGATTTATAATATTAGTCCCTTGGGTTTAATATTATTCCCTTGGGTTGATAATCCCTTGGGATTTTAGTATTAATCCCTTGGGATTATAATATCAATCCATTCGGTTTATAATATTAATCATTATCAACCATGGTCAATAATAACCAACCATGTTCAACCATGGTCAAACGAGGTTGGATATGGAAATCAAGTATGGTCAAATCCCTTGCATTTATTGATCTAAGGGTTCATATTCCTAGGGTTTAATTATATTCAACAATCATTAACCATAATGAACCATGGTCAACCATGGTCCAATGTCACATTGTGACAAGGGTTTTCTCAATATGAAAATCAACCATGCTCAACCATGTTTATTTTAGTATTTTAATATTTATCTTAGGGTTTTATACCTTGGTTTTATAATATTAGTCCCTTGGGTTTAATATTATTCCCATAGTTCATAATCCCTTGGGGTTTTAGTATTAATCCCTTGGGTTTATTAATCTTATGGGTATATAATAACAATTAGTTTGGTTTATTATCCCCTTCGGTTTATAATATCAGTGATGGTCAACCATTGTCAACTATGGTCAATCATGGTGTTTTAATATTAATCCGTTGGATTTATCTTTCCCTTCGGTTGATAATATCAATCCCTTGGGTTCATAATATCAATCATGGTCAACCATGGTTTGATGTCGCAATGTGACAAAAAATGTCTCCATATAAAAATCATGGACAATCTTTGTTAATCATGGTCAACCATGGTGGATCGTGGTGAACCATGTGTTATAGAATCAAACACGTTCAACCATGGTCAATTGTGGTCAACCATGGTCAATCTTGGGTTTTTAGTATACATCCCAATGGTTTGTTATTTCTTTGAGTCACACATGGTGAATCATAGTCAACCATGATCAAATGTCGCTTTGTGACAAAGATTGTCTCAATATGAAAATCAACCATTGCAACCTTTGTCAGTCATGGTCCAACGTCACATTGTAACAAAGAATTAATTATTATTATTATTATTATGATTATGATTATTAATTATTGTTATGTAAAGATGAATTAATTATTATTATTTTAATTTAATTTAATAATATTCATATTATTATTATTTAATAATATTTAATAACCATTTTAATTTTAAAAAAATATTATTATTATTTAACACTAATTAAAATATTGCTTATGCTTATATGCTGCTATTACTGTTATTATAAAATAAAATAAAATAAAAAATATTTATATTTTTTCTAAAAATAATATTTAAAATTTATTTTTTAATAAAATAAGTAATTATTTATTTACATTTTTTAATAATAATAATAAATAGTTTATTATTATAAATATTATAGTAATATAATAAATATAATTTTCTTTTATATTTTTATCATTATTATTATTATTAATTAAAATACTAATATTATTATCATTCATTTAATATTATATTAATAATAATCATTAATATATAAATATATTGATATGTAAATATATAAGGAATATGGTTGTTATTATTTATATTATTTATTAATAATTATAAATAGTTGGTTTTTAAAAACATATACATTAATAATTAATAATATTTTCATATAGGCCTTTCCGTATTTATCAATCATAATAGAAAATGTAATTGTAGATATGCTTGATATGATATAGGCTTATGCTTGTATATTAACCATATTGATAAATATAGTTATGATTAGAAAAATATTGCTTGATATGATATAGGCTTATCCGTGTATATTAACCATATTGGTAAATACTGGTTATGATTAGAAAAATATTTAGAGGCAAGGCATTGGCTCTCGCTCCTGCTCCTGCATACACCCGACCCAGAATGTCCGTACCTTCTGGGCCCTATCGATGGCGTAGCATATTCATTTGCATATAAATCTTAAACAAACTTGGAATCAAATGTGCAAACTTAATAACGGGGATTATTGAGATTAAAACGCTTAAACAAATAAATAATAAATTTATTTTAATTTTAAATTCCGATAATATATATTCATAAAATTTTAAAAATATATATCCATATAATCTTAAATTTCTTGAATTGTTTTTTTTTTTTGGGTTAATTTCGAAATATCGTTCTCCTCCCTCTGGATACTACTAGATTGGACACAAAATCCATTTGTTGTAGCGATAAAATTACTCATTACTTCCGCTTATAACGTCCGAATAATTGTACTGTGCTGAGCTTTCGTACATACCAGTCAGCCCATTGTACAATTCCGTTAAGTCAGTAAGATTACTGAGAAGCACGACAGAAAGAAAACGATTTGATCAGTGTACAGCAGAGTGAAGTAATTTATTCAAATCCTCTTTTCTTAACTTTTTATTTCTTCTCGACTTTCACGAGATCACCTGCAAGTATTAAATATGTTGGACAAATTTTGGAGGCCTCCGGGCTGAGACGCAACTCTGTCCATTTCGCCCCACGATTTTTTAATTGTAGTGTAACAGCTCTCGCTCGTATCCTGTGTTTATTAAATAAACATAGAAACACAGTCAGAACGCCTTAGGTATTACACGATTTGAGAGACAATAATGATGAATGAAGGAAACTTACTCTGAAATCCTCTGTGACACTTTATTCTGAAATTCTCTCTAATTTTTTATTGGTTGTAACCTTTTTGATTGATTAACATTTATTATGAAATTCAAAAAAAAATACAACAATTACTATATAGAGTAAATGATTGCAATTATCTATGGAAGAAGGGTATAAATGTAAAATCATATGATTGAAATCTTCATTTCCATATTCATTTCCATATTGGCTGTAACTATTTTGATTGATTGACATTTATAATGAAATTACTAAAAAAATAGGCGATTCCTATTTCCAACACTACTGAAATATAAATGCAGTCTGACATGCTAGGGGAATAATAATTGCCTTGCATTTATATTTCTCTCAAAGTTGACTTTGGCATGTTAGCAGCAAGGCAACCCCTATTCCCCTTGCATGTCAGAGGCATTTATATTTCAATAGTGTTGGAAATAGGAATTGCCATACAACAATCATTATGCATAATAAATTATTTTCACTTTCCAAAATATCAAATATTCATTACAAATATTCTATTTATAATGAATAGAATATCTATGCAATAAATATATAAAATTATGATAACAATTAATAAAATATTATTGCAATAAATTTATTGATTGACAGTTATAATGAAACTCAGAAAATGTGCAACAATCACTATATATAATAAAATTAATGATTTTCATTTTCCAAAATATTAAACAATATTCCATTTCCATCTTGGGTAGAATTCTCTACATGGAAGAAGGGTATAAATGTAAAATCATAATTTCCATATTGGGTGTAACTATCTCTTGTTTGACATTTATAATGAAACTCAATAATCACTATATATAGTAAATGATTTTTACTTTCCAAAATATCAAACATCTCAGATTACTCTATAATAATGAATAGAATATTTATGCAATAAACATAGTAAATTATGATTACAATTAATAAAATATTCTTGAAATAAATTTATAGAATTATAATTACACTGTTACATTTTTTACTTAGTGTGTTTCATGTCAAGGCGTCGTGTTACATTTTTTACTGACCGTGTTTCATGCCAAGAGGTCTTCTTAAGGAATATTTATGCAATAAACATAGTAAATTATGATTACAATTAATAAAATCTTCTTGCAATAAATTTATAAAATTATAATTAATGCGAAGAGGCCCTGTTACATTTTTTACTCAGTGTGTTTCATGCCAAGAGGCCTTGTTAAGGAATATTTATGCCTTGTTAAGGAATATTTATACAATAAACGTAGTAAATTATGATTACAATTAATAAAAAATGCTTGCAATAAATTTATAGAATTATAATTTTAGTGTTAAATTTTTTACATTTTTTGTATGTTTTACTCACTGTGTTTCATGCCAAGAGGTTGTGTTACATTTTGTTGTTTTATGCCAAGAGGTGTTACATTTTTTACTCATTGTGTTTCATGCCAAGAGGTCACCTCATTCAAATCCCCATGGATATTTACTCCAAAACAAAAAAAAAAGGTTAAAAAATAATAATACAAATTGAAGATAATGCTTATTTAGTGTGTTTCATGCCAAGAGGGCATGTTACATTTTTTACTCAGTGTGTTTCATGCCAAGAGGTCTTGTTAAGGAACTTGTGTGTTTCATGCGAAGGATTCAAATTCTGATGGATATTTATTCCAAAGCAAAAAAAGAAAAAGAAAAAGGTAAAAAAATAATAATACAAATTGAAGATAATTGAAGATAATGCTTACTTAGTGTGTTTCATGTGAGGAGGTCTTGTTAAGGAACTCTTGTGTTTCATGCCAAGAGGAAACCTGATTCAAATCCTTATGGATATTTATTCCAAAGCAAAAAAAACAAAAAAAATGTAAAAAACAATAATACAAATTGAAGATAATGCTTACTTAGTGTGTTTCATAGGAAGAGGTTGTGTTACATTTTTTACTCAGTGTGTTTCATGCCAAGAGGTCTTGTTAAGGAACTCATGAGTTTGTGTTTCATGCCAAGAGTTCACCTCATTCAAATCCCCATGGATATTTATTCCAAAGCAAGAAAACAAAAAAAGGTAAAAAACAATAATACAAATTGAAGATAATGCTTACTTAGTGTGTTTCATGCCAAGAGGTTGTGTTACATTTTTACTCGGTGTGTTTCATGCCAAGAGGTCTTGTTAAGGAACTCATGAGTTTGTGTTTCATGCCAAGAGTTCACCTCATTCACATCCCCATGAATATTTATTCCAAAGGAAAAAAAAATAAAAAAAACAAAAAAAGGCTAAAAAATAATAATACAAATTGAAGATAATGTTTAATTAGTGTGTTTCATGCCAAGAGGCCATGTTACCCTTTTTACTTAGTGTGCTTCATGCCAAAAGGTATTGTTAAGTAACTCATGTGTTTCATGCCAATAGGTCATGTTACATTTTTTACTCAATGTGTTTCATGCCAAGAGGTCTTGTTAAGTAACTCGTGTGTTTTTGTTTCATGCCAAGAGGCAATGTTACAAATCTGTTTGGGTACATCAAATCCCAAACTTCAGATCAGTGTTTTAGGGCTCATCAAATCCTAGTTTCAGTTGCTACATGCCCTAAACAATTCACCCTTTTAAATGCCTCCTTCCCAGAAAGTTTCATGACCTAAGACATCCAGAAATGGTCTATAAAGGGACCAGTGCAGGTAGATACACTACTAGGGTGCTCTGCAGAGCAGGTAGATACACTATCAAGGTGCTCTACAGAGCACCTAAGCCCTCTTTAGGCTACGCTGGGCAAATTTGAGAGAATTCAAGTGGGGTTTGGAGAATATTCTTTTCTATTGGAGTCATCTAGAAGCTTCCCTCAGTTATCTACTCCTATGAGCTCGAACATGGATGAGGAATGAGTTAAGAAGCATCCTATCCTCTCATCCCTTCCTCCATGGAACTAATTCTAAGTATGGAAGGCCATTCAATGTCACCGTTAATGACAAAACCTCCTTCATCCTCCTATAAATTGACCACTCCTCTAAGTGATCAACGACTACCTGGATTATGTTGAATTGTAAGGAGATAATGCTGTTATGAGACTTGACTTTGGAGCAAATGATGTGATGCCATAAGCTTGTCTTTCTTTTATGTGATGTGGATGGGATCCGAGCTGAAGGAATGACTCTGAATCGGACATTAATGGTTGTAATTCCTTCTTCTACCTAAATAAAGTGTTTGAGCCTTTTTCCATATGTTGTGTTCTTTCGTAATGCTCATATGTATGATTTGCTTCTGATTCCTTTCATTTATGTTCAATGGATCGTATGCTTTGATCAGTTTTTGTCTTTTGTTGTGTTTATAGGGTGCTTCTCAAGCAGATTAAGTACGAGAAAGAGTGATGGAATCACTACAAGGGAGACGAGTGGAAAGCGAGACTACAAGTAGGCCTTCTATCCTCTCTTCTTATCTATTATTCATAGGGAAAGTTAAAAACACTTTAAACTATTGTTCTAGGCATAGCTACTTGTCTAGTGAATTAGTGTTTATCCGTAGATGTTAAATTCTCCAAAATAAATTGGCGACTCCACTAGGGATCGAACCCAGAATCTCTTCACTTGGTGAAAGTATTGGTACTAGTAACCAGGTGGCTAACAAGAAGAAGAAAGGGAAGAAGAAGAAGAAGAAGCAAATTCAACAGAGGGGCAACCAAGCAACCATTGCTTTGAATGCAACATCTGATGAGAAACTATCCATCAAGCCTCACAAAGTTCGATATCCATGCAAAATTTGTGTGGGAGACCATCTTCTTTGAAATTTTCCTGATATTCCTCAGATCTTAGCAGAATGGTTCTCTCATTCACATCATCATGTGTCATCAACTTCTGGATATCATGCTAGTGACACACCATCAACTAGTGGTAGTAAAGTTCATGGAAAGAAGGGTAACGTTAAGTTTCCTTGTAGGTTATGTGAATGGAATCACCCCATTCACCTTTTTCCCTATCTAGATGAAGCCAAAAAAGTGTTGGAGAATCATCTTGCTTCACCGCAACAACTTCCATCTTGTTATAGAAAACTATCCCTTAATCCTTCACTAGTTGATGAATTGACTGATTAAAATCAAGCATCGGTCAAACACACTCTCTCTAAAACTGAATCCTATGAGTCTCTACCTGAACCAAATCAATAGGTCGAGGTAACAGTTGATCCGATTTCACCTTCAGTAAATCATACCTTTCCCGAAGAGAGTGAATATGATACCACTCAGGTTCTTTTTGTTTCTTCAGATTCGAATGATCTTGGAGGAAACCCTCCTGTTCCATCAAGACAGGAGGAAAATCCTCTCATTCTAGTAACTCAAGGGGTTAATTCTCTCATTTCTATGGTACCCCCTCCACGTAGTCCAGTCACTTCCTTCGATTGGAATCGACTCGCAGGATTTTGTCTTCCTTCTTATGTTGCTTTCCAGATCATAGTATAGGTTTGTAATATGACTGTATCTGGCACTATTATAGATGAAGGTGCATCTGTGAGTATCCTTTCCTCAACTACTTGGCAAGCGCTTGGTTCGTCGCTGCTTGTGCTAGTTACCCAAAATCTGTTGGCTTTTAATAGAGGAACTAGTAAACCATTAGGGATCCTTCCTGAGTTGCCTATTACTTTGGGAGGAAAAATTGTTTATCTAAATGTGATGGTAGTCCCAGGCCCCTTACAATTTACTTCTTGGGCGCGACTATGTTTATGAAATGGGAACTATTGTTTCAACACTCTTTCAACCGATTTGTTTCCCACATGAAGGTAGAATTATCACTGTTGACCAGATTTCATTTCCCAGTCCAAATATGGCTTCCACTCAACCATCTTCCCTATGTGGTCCTTTTGTAACAATGGTATCATCCCCGCCATGGGTCAATTATGTGACAACCTGTTCCATACCTACATCAACTGACGATCAATTCAATGATGTTGTACATCATGTACTGGGGGTATTGGAACTAGGTCTCTCCTTCATGACCTCTTATGAGTTGTGATCGACCTATGAGGATAGTTCTTTTACTGTGTCAACCTCATTAAAAAAATGAAACAGCCCCCACGAGGACAATTCTTGGTCTTGTGTCAACCTCGATAAAAAATGAAACCAAGGAATATGAGGATAATTCTTTTTCTATGTCAACCTCATTAAAAAATGAAACAATTCCACAAGGACAGTTCCTGGTCTTCTGTCAACCTCGATAAAAAATGAAACCAAGGATATGAGGATGGTTCTTTTACTGTGTCAACCTCGATAAAAAATGAAACAGGTTCACGAGGATAGTTCCTTTTCTTGTGTCAACCTCGTTAAAAAATGAAACCAAGGAATATGAGGATAGTTCCTGGTCTTGTGTCAACCTCGTTAAAAAATGAAACAAAGGGTATGAGGATTGTTCCTTGTCTTGTGTCAACCTTATTAAAAAATGAAACAAGAAATATGATAGTTCCTTGTCTTGTGTCAAGCTCGTTAAAAAATGAAACAAGGAAACTGAGAAAAGTTCCTTCTCTTGTGTCAAGCTCATTTAAAAATGAAACAAGGTCCCCTGGAGCAAAGTTCCAATTCGAGTCTTCGATTAGATCTCGTAAAATCCCAGTCGAGTCTTTCACTTGATCTCATAAAAGAACCTTCATCCCATCCACCTAATATCCACAAGTAGTCTACTTAGGTGAATGTAATGAAGCTTGGCGGGCATGCACTTAGTGTTAAAGTTAAGTTTCCGTGTAGGTTATGTGAAGGGAATCGCCCCATTCACCTTTGTCCCTATCTGGACTAAGCCAAAATGGTGTTGGATAACCCTCCTACTTCATCGCAACGACTTCCATTTGGTTACAGGAGACTCTCCCTTTCATCATGCTGGGGGCATGTAAACCAATCTCAAGCATAGTTTTTCATTTTAAGGTTGTCTAAAAATGAAATTGAATCCAAGCATAATTTTTCATTTCAAGCTTGTGTAAACATGAATCTGAATCCAAGCATCGTTCCCTATGGTTCAAGCTTGTCTAAAAATGAACCCATTTCCATTTTAATCCTCGTGAATGCCATTCTATCAGCCTCTTTCATCAGATGAGCCTTGGTTGTTTTCATCCCATCGCCACCATCCCTTTGGTTGATCATACAATTTCACTTGGTTGTTTTACCCTTTTTGACGAACAATTGCAATGGGTGGTCTTATTAGCCAGCGTCTTCACATAAATCAACATGTTTTGAGAAGTTCCAACATCACCGGAACTAGTTGTTATCCTAGACACCACTCGTTCCTCAAAGTGCAGTCATCTTTAAGCTCTTTTCAGACTCTCTAAATATGAAAAGATTACCAAGCGCTTGTCCTTTCCACCTTGTTAACGGATTGGAAATGGTATCTCTCTTGTATTATTTTACACTTTTTTGGACTTGAGAGATTAATTTACGAAATACAACTTGTGGAGTTTTCTTTTTCTACCTTTTCAAACTCTCTAAACATGAAAAGGACCGAGTTATCTTTGTCGTTAAACTCGTTAAAAACAACAAATAGCGACAAACTTGTCCATCTAGACAAGACCAAGATTCACCTTCGCTAGACTCATTAAAACAACAAATAGCGATGGATTCGCCCAAAGGGTGAAATTATACAACAAGCATATGTTATCCTCCTCAAGCTTGATAAAAGTAAAGAGGTACTGGTCAGCAATGACTTGGGAAAATGGGAAAAAGGGGAAAACGACTTTATGGTAGCAGGTTGCTCTTGAACATGACACTTTCACTCCATCACCGTGACTATTTGGGTTGGGTTATCTTCTTGACAGTTATCATACTTATGGTCAATCACACCATCAATCACTTTTTTTTTGGGTCAACGCTGCTAATTCATTCAGACTATTTGGGTTGGGTTATCTACTTGATGGTTATCATACTTATGGTCTATCATACCATCCATTACTTTGGTTTCGGGTCAATGCTACCAATTCATTTAGTGTCGCTGATATGTTCAAGAGAAGTCATTCAGTGCAATACAATAAACCTTCATTTTCATGACTGCCATTCCTGAACCTTCTGTCGTCAGTCAAATTCCATCTCTAAAATCACTATAGTAATTTCGTGTCATTAATGTGGGATACATCAAGGCCCTCTTGCAATGAGTCACTTCTTGTCAACATTAACTCATTATCCAAGAAGTTGACTTAGAAACACCCTTTCAGTATCTTGAGGCTTGCATACATCAATGGCAGGTTTCTCGCTTTCGGTAATAGGCACACATCAATGGCCTTCGACCAAAAGACTTTATATGGTGTTCGACATCAAATCATCCATTCAAACCATGCGGAATGTACTGTAGTACCTTGAGTGTCATTATCATTATCGATGATTTCTCTCGCATCTGTTAGCAACTTACATTATTGGCTAGTAATCAGATGGTGTCTTCCCATGTTCAAATTCAGATCACATATTCACATGGTTAGACTCGCACTTGAGTGAACGGTTGAATGAGATTGAAGACCTCGGATCTAGTTTCATCCATCCGGGCTGCGATATCAGGAGTACTAAATCATATGTACAATGACTTTACATTGATGGTCATTCCGATCATGGGTCTATATATGTAGACGACTGTTCATGTACATGTAATGAAAGTTTATAAGATGAGCATGGGTATGCCTTCCCTCAGCAATTCATGTAAAATAAAATATCATGATATATGTATTATAATTGATGCAGGTCACCTTCCACTTCGATACCTCCTCATCACATCTTAAAGCATTTCATTCAACATTGGCATTTTTTTTACTTCATGCTTTACGGGGCAACTGTTACAGATCTATTTGGGCACATCAAATCCCAACATTCAGATCTGTGTTCTAGGGTTCATCAAACCCTAATTTCAGTTGCTACATTCCCTAAACAAGTCACCCCTTTGAATGCCTCCTTCCCAGAAAGTTTCATGACCTAAGACACCTAGAAATGGTCTCTAAAGGGACGAACACAGGTAGATACACTATCAGGGTGCTCTACAAAGCAAGTAGATACACTGTCAGGGTGCTCTGTAGAGCAAGTAGATACACTGTCAGGGTGCTCTGCAGAGAACCTAAGCCCTCTTTAGGCTGTGCTGGGAGAATTTGAATGAAATTCAATTGGGATTTGGGAAATATTCTTATCTCTTGGAGTCATCTATAAGCTTCCCTCAATTATCAACTCCTATGAGCTCGAAAATGGATGAGGAATGAGTTAAGGAACATCCTATCCTCTCATCCCTTCCTCCATGGAACTAATTCTAAGTATGGAAGGTCATTCAATGTCACCATTATTGACAAAACCTGCTTCATCCTCCTATAAATTGACCACTCATCTAAGTGATCAGGTGCCGGCTGGATTATGTTGAATTATAAGGAGATAATTCTGCTATGAGACTTGACTTTGGAGCAAATGATGTGATGCCACAATCATGTCTTGCTTTGATGTGATGTGGATGGGATCCAAGCTGAAGGAATGACTTTAAATCGGACACTGATGGTTGTAATTCCTTCTTCTACCTAAATAAAGTGTTTGAGCCTTTTTCCATATGTTGTGTTATTTTATGATGCTCATATGTATGACTTGCTTCTGATTCCTTTCATTTATGTTCAATGGATCGTATGCTTTCATCGGTTTTTGTCTTTTGTTGTGTTTACACGGTAATTCTCAAGCGGATTAAGTACGGGAAGGAGTGACAGAACCAATACAAGGGAGGAAAGTGGAAAGCGAGACTACAGGTAGGCCTTGTATCCTCTCTTCTTATCTATTGTTCATAGGGAAAGTTAAAAACACTTTAAAGTGTTGTTCTAGGCACAACTACTTGTCTAGTGAATTAGTGTTTATCCGTAGATGCTAAATTATCCAAAACAAGTAACCTCATTCAAATACCCATGAATATTTATTCCAAAGCAAAAAAACTAAAAAAAGGTAAAAAAATAATAATACAGATTGAAGATAATATTGTTCAAAAAAAATTTGATCATAATTTGCCACACCCATCTGTGAATATCTTAATTTAAAACTCACATCATAATTTAAAACTCAAATCATCAAATTTTCTAGCTAAAAGCTCCAGAAGAGACCCCTTAAAACCATATGCACTAGAAAATTGTGAACATACCCACTTGATGGAGAAAAGATGCAACTTTTCACACTATTCTTGGACCTGTAAATCTAGCCATAGGTTACACAAAAAGAATAAAAGATAATACCAAAACATCTGCACATAAACTCTAAAAATGATTCATTAATAAAATATTTACATAGAACTTATTCTCCTATCTTCCTTCACTCGCACACCTCTCTCCATATTTTATTGATCTCAGGCTTATAGGAGTAATTAGAAGATTATGCATCATTCTAGATCCATGATCTTCTCCAAAGATTTATCAACTAAATCCTAAAAATCCTCTAACTCGACAATTTACTCAACTAATCCTCTATTCTAGGATTCCCTAATACCTAAGATATCTATGAGATCTTCACAAGTCTATCATCACTCATATTCTCTCATAATTGAGAATATTTACAATTAAAACCTCACACACAAATTTTCCACTCAATTTATTAAAAAATATACAAATAAATTAAAACATCACACCCCCTAATCAACCCAATATACAATGATTTTCTGAAGTAGGATGCTCCTGCATTAGACTCCCCATGTAGAAAAGAAAAAATCATAGACTCCTGTCTGTGAGGTTTGTCACTTTTCTATAGTAATGTGATAACTACAAGTCTTAATGACTTGCTACCTCTAGGATTCCAAACTCTATTTTTTTGCTAGTCCTTCAATCTTTCTTCCTGATGATGTTTACAAGATTGAAATAACAATTCATCATGATTACATTTAGGTTCCACATTTGAACATTTTTCTTCCATATGTGCAATATGTTCATGTTCCAACAACATTTCCATTTCTTCAATTTCAACTTTGTTATCATTCTCTATGCTTCCTTTGTGCTAAATTTGTTGATTTGAAGGCATATTGTCACATTCTTAGTTTGGATTATCCAACCATTCTTCTATAAATTTTAATTCTGCTACAATATTACTCATGTTGACATCTGAAATTATTTAATGATTATTAACAACCTCAATTATTTGTTCACCTTCAACATCTTTAACATTTCTTGCATCCACAAACAAGCTATCAGTTTTTAAAATCCAATACCTTTTGGCCTCATTTGATGCTTCAAGCACCAATCTCCCATCATAGACTTTCTGGATTTCAACAAATCCTCTTTGTTGTGACTCAATTCCTTTGAGTCTCTCCTTTTCCAACAAATCAATATGAATTTGTTCAAGTTATCTGAACTTGTTCATCAACTTGCCATTCCACTTCTATTGCAATAGGTTCCATCTAACTCATTTCCTCATTCTCCATCCATGTCTTCAGCCTTCATTCTCTTTTCTTTGTACCCATTCTGTTAGTATGTCAAGTCGCACTTTCAATTCCTCGATCTCTTTCTTCATCTTCTGTGTTGAAATTTTTCCTATTTACTGTGACCTACAAAAACTAACACTTTACCAAGTTGTTTTCTCTAAACATGGCCAATGGTTCACCTCACTTGAACCTACTCCTGAGAAATCCTTGCTCCTCTTTGCCACAAGCAACAATTGCAGTATCTCTTCAAATTGTACTACAATGACCAAACTTTTTGGATGTCGGGCTTTGGCGATCATACACCCATTACAATCAAAGACTCGAACTTTTAACTTGAATTGACTTGACCTTTTTGACCCAAACTCTTAATTTTTACATTAAAAAACTCTCTTTCAACTCTATTCTCTAAAAAAATCATATTTCATGATTAAATCCACCTTTACAGAAACCTTAAAACTAACCTAAACTCCTTTCTACACTTTAAACATTCTCATATAAGTCCTCTCTCTCATAATTCTTTAAAAACTCTCCCATAAATATTCTCACTAAGTCTCTCATGGAAACACTCCACTCATTCTCTCACATTCCACTTACCATCTCTCATCATAAATTGAAAACTACCATGCTTCATTACAAACCATGAGAATTTTCACTCTTTTTTTGTGATTTATAAACTAATGCATTGAAAATTTAATGAACCAATGAAAAAATAAATAAATGATGATCTCAGGGTGGAGTATTTGACCAGAAGTTCAAAGGATGATTTCTTTGCCACCGCAAAAGGAAATTGATGTCATGAAGGCTTCGATTTAGGCTACCATTGAAATTGCCACTTGCCATTTGTACTTCGTCAGCCTTATGTAATGGACCATTTTTTGCTAAAATGTAATGGACCACATCTCCTGTAATTGCATGTACAAATACAGTGACATCCTCCTCAGTGTAAATTTCTTTTCTTTTTGTATGGAATTCCAGGTATTACAGATGCAGTTTTTTGCTAGAACTGACTCACCTCCTTTGTATGCACTCGTTGATTTGTAGATCTCTGGATTCTCACTCAAGTCCAAAATATGTGGAGAAATAAATTCTGGAAATTGAACACTGCAATTAGGTGCACGTTCCTCTATTTAAAGTACGCAATTTACCAGTGAGCAGTCAAGGAGACTTTTAGTGTGCTCTTCTCATGTTACAATGATCCTTATAGTCAACTTGCATTACCCACATTAAATCAACACCCAGAACTGAATATGCACATGTAGTGCTCAATACAACACTAGAAATTCCGTATATCCAGATAGCTAGCAACAATGCAACGTTTAGCCTTCCAGCTTGTATGTCTGTAGAGTCACGTAAACAAATAAAAAGAAAGTGTATGCACTATGGGAAAAAAACACGTATACACCGACAGAAAACATGTATGCAGGTCTCTCTCCAGAAGACAGTAGCGTATCCACTTTCGCTTTACTTCAAGCTCATTACTCAGTTACACTTTAATACAGATGCGCAAGTCTCCACGCACAAGTATCGTCTTTATCAATTTCCTCGGCTCTGATACCTCTTTGATGTAGCAAAGCTGCAACTTTTGACACTATTCTTGGGCCAGTAAATCTAGCCATAGGTTACACAAAAAGAATAAAAGATAATACCAAAACATCTGCACATAAACTCTGAAAATGATTCATTAATAAAATATTTACATAGAAATTATTCTCCTCTCTTCCTTCACTCACACACCTCTCTACACATTTTATTGATCTCAGGCTTGTAGGAATAATTATAAGATTACGAATCATTCTAGATCCATAATCTTCTCCATAGATTTCTCAACTAAATCCTAAAAATCCTCTAACTCCACAATTGAATCAACTAATCCTCTATTCTAGGATCCCCTAATCCCTAAGATCTCTATGAGATCTTTACAATTCTATCATCACCCATATTCTCTCATACTTGAGAATATTTACAATTAAAACCTCGCACACAAATTTTCCACTCAATTTATTAAAAAATATACAAATAAATTAAAACATCACACCCCCTAATCAACCCAATATACAATGATTTTCTGAAGCAGGATGCTCCTGCATCACCACTTTAAATTTGACCCTCTTAATTCGTAGCTAATCTCTTTGTTAAAATCCTTCGTTCTTTTGAGAACCTTTTTAAAAAAAATCAAACTTTACTACATTAACTAAGTTCTTATCGGGGAGAACCATAAACCATCCATAGCTGATCTCTTTGCCAGAAGCCTTCATTCTTTTGAGAACCTTTTTTTAAAAAGAATCAATCTTTATTGCATTAGCTAAGTTCTTACCAGGGACTAATCATTCTTGTGTATGAACCAACCCTCTAAGGAGACAAACTTGGGCACAAACAAATCCTCTAAGGAGACAAATTTGGACATAAACAAATATTGAGAGACATCACTTTAGTACTTTCAAGATTGAGATACAATATTACTAGAAGGATGCTAACTATTTTTTTCAAGCACAATATATATGTTATGATTTTCAACATTTTGTATCCTTGCAACTGTAATTCTTGTATAGAAGAGGACTCCACAATAGGGCATAAAATTACAAATAGAAATAAACAGAACTCTAATTTTGTAGAATGTTGTGTGCAGAAACAAACAAATCACAAATTCTAGTGTGAAAAAAAGTTGGATATAAATGGATGAGGCATTGAGCAATGCCTGACCAACCAAACAAATAAAGAGAACTGAGATAAAAATTGGATTATACATGCTGGAGAACATGTTTTTAAGTAACTTTAAGGAAAATTGAGATGAAAAATTGGATTGTACATGCTAGAGAACATGCTTTTTAGTAAATTTCTCTATAGCCGTATGAACAAGTTTAACGATAAAAAAGGAAAACATTACAATAATTTCATCATAATACCATCACCTAGATGTTTCGATGAGCATTCTTAGAAGAACTAGACAACCTGTACTCTAGAGCAAGAATGGGTCCTACTATACATCAAAGAAATGGAAAACCTTGATTCTCACATACACAATGATCGTACCACAATTAAGATTATTTCAACCTATCTATTTGGTTCAAACAAGGGACCAAATAGTTCCTCATTTGTAGTAATGCCCATTTCCTTTAATCTTTGTAATGGGGTTTTACCATATCCATCCAAAACTGTTGTACTGGCACCCCTACAAAACAAAGGAGATTGTAACTAAAATTTAGACAAAAATAAATCTTACAAAACCTTAACACAAACAAAGGTAGACATATAACACAAAAGGCAACTCAACAAAAGATTTGAGCACCTAGAAAACAATAATTTTTCAAATGGGATCATCCTCCTAGAGATACAAAGATGAAGTGGAGTTCTTCCACAATAGTCAAGAGTATTCGGAATGACACCATACTATAGTTGTAGCTCTACCATGCCTAAATAACCAGTGTAGTATGCTAGATCTAACAATGAGCATTGTTGTAGACCCTCATCTACTTCACTTAAATCCTCATTGTCAGTCATGGGGCTTGGGCTAGATGTTTCCTAATCAGATAGTTGTATGTGCCCACTACAACTAGAATCATTTTGCATTGTGTTTCGATTCCTTCTCATGGTTACTATTTTTTCTAAAAGCAAGGAACAGTTGGCCTTTTCCTGCTCATATGATGTAGAATTCACAATAAGACGGTATGCTAACTGCTTCTTATTTTCAAACAGTCCATCAAAAACTACTCTCTCTTCAAGCTATTCAACCAGTATTTGAATTCATAAACACTACAAAGGTCAAAATGACACCATACCAACCAAAGAAACAACATATAGATATAAAATATATGGTAGTCTGAAAATGATTAATTATTCTACTTCATCTCGATCTTTATCAATATCATCCTCAAAAGAAAAGAAACAACATACAAGTATAAAATATATGGTAGTTTGAAAATGATTAATTTTTCTTCTTCATCTTCTTCTTTATCAATATCATCCTCAAAAGGCATGACTTCTAAACCACCTAGTGGAATATCCATTAACCCCTCTGAAATCTTGAAGCCAGGAGTACCAAAATTTGGTGTTGCAGCTGCTATGTCGTTCACTGTAATGTAGTCGAGCACAGGAGTTGATTCCAGCACCTCGAATTGTTCTAACTAATTGTTGTAACTACTCCACCTTAGCCAAAACTAGAAAACATAATGAAGGAACCAGGCTTATAGCCATATGTAAATGGTAGCAAGGGGAAGATGGTCCGTTGATAAAGGGAGGAGGTGGTTAGTGTCTAATTCTTGCGGGAGGTTCCATGGCTTGTGGTGATCCAACAAGGAAAATTTTTCTAATTGTCTAACACAAAGATTGACGGCCCATGATGGGACATGATGACACGGGAGGGAATTCGTCTCAGAGAGAACGAGATGTTGCAAAGGAAACACCATAAGGAAGTAGCATAAGAAGAATAAGAAATAGTAGAAGCGAGTTTTTTTATGCTTATCATGGTTTGATATACTTTTTAATGGAGACTTTTAATTAAGTGGATAGATGTGTCTACTTTGGATTATGGGTTTTAGAATTTTAATTTAATTATCAATAATTATTAGGTGGATAATAGGTAATTAACCTCCACAAAATATTTCTAGTAGTATACGCAAATCAAAGTTTGAGGTTTGGTATTGTTAAGTTATGGTATTGGTCCATGGTAGTATAACAAAACCTACTTACAAATTAAGAATTTCCATAGTAAAATGGGGTAAATCTCCATGGTTAAGAATCTTATTCCATATTTTAAAAAAATTATATGTTTAATTTTAATTTTAGCAAAATGAGACATATAATGAAATAAATATTTTGATATTTATTATGGGTTGATATCAATTTAGTCATTTCATTTATATCTATGTGATAGTTTTGTTTCAATTTTACTAAAACCGTATCCAAAATAATTCTTGTCATATGACACATGCATATGAAATTTTTCATAAACACTTATACCCTTCTTCCAAAGTTGTTTTTCCTTAGCATAGAACTTTACTTTAGATGATAGGATTTCATCCTTAAGATAATTAATCTTAGCATGGAACTTCACTTTAGATGATATGATTTCATCCTTAGGATCATTAAGCTCAACATTAGAATGCACCTTTTAAAAGATATTGAATGATTCCCCTTAAGATCAACAACCCTCTTCCACTTACCACATGTGAAAAATATATAATTTAAAAAATTAATGATTATCTAAAAATTAATAAAAAAACATATTGTAATTTAAAATATTCTAATCTTCAATTTAATTCAAAAGTAAATACAAATTCAACTCATATATATAATTCAAAATTAAATATAAATAAAACTATTTTCAATATTACCCAAAATCAAATATAAATGAATTATCAAATATAATATAATATAGATATAGATATACCCAGATGCGAGTGATAATCAAGGTAATTAATGAGGATTAGACTGGTAAGTGGCGAGAGGACATGCCACATGGTTGTCGGCATTCCATCCCAAACCAGTCTGAGCCAAATTCATGGCTGCTTGCAAGCTGCATTTAATGAGTGCTTAGGCCGAGAATTGGCCATTATGTGCCTAGAAATGGACTCCCCTCACCATAATATTTCCCCTCCTACCTTGCTCCATTGCAATTGCCTGCCCCAAGCAGCTGAACCCTGCTCTCACACTGTCATCGAGAGTCATTGCTGGCTAGTGAGCTATGTTGATCTTAGCAATGGGTATCACTATTCCCATTCCAAGCTTTGCAATTTAACCTCCGCCCAGTTGTCCCTTGTTCCTCCTCTACTCAATTCCGCTACCATTTCTCCCACTGAAACTTGGCCAGGCATTCCGTCATGGTTCGTCACCATATGAGGAGCCACAGAGGTGGTAATCGAGGTGGCAGTGCCCACCCTTAGGCGATGTCAAGTCCTAAACTCACCTCCCCCTTTGCTTCCCCTGAACTTCCTTACCCCCATAGCTCTGTTTTGGGTAGGTATCCTATCACCCGCAGTGATCGGGGACGCACACAGTTTCTAGGAGGTGGCTGAAGCAATGTCACGGTTCACACTACCAACTTCCCTTTGCCAACTCATCCAGCTCCCCACTCGAACCAATTCAGATTCCACAACAAATTGAACAAACAGGTGCTAACTGCCACCATGACCATCGTCTTCACTGAAAAAAATGAGTCACAAGCTGCCTCGGCGGGAGGCACTGAAGCACAACAAGAGGAGGCTCATAGACACAAGAATGGCCGAGATACTGGTAAGCATCTGTTGGACGAGGAAATAGATGATCTGCATGGCAAGGCCATGGGTGGCGGTCAACATGCAGTGGGAGGAAGTTCTGGAGCCATGCGACCACCAGGTGGCAGCATGACTGACGCGTTGGCTCTGCATGTAGCTGCTAGTAGCTCTAGTGGCGTCCAACCTACATGTGGGCCACACTGTGGCATGTCGGAGGAGGAGGATGATTGGGATCAATATGTGTGTCTAGTTGAAGAGATACCCATCCCAGATGAATACAAATGATGACACGTGGCAGCCATGTGCCGCTAACCAAGGTCTCCTTTGCTGACTGGTCTTTTTCTATTATGATTGTCCTGTTGGAGCTTTTCTGGGTTTATGGTTGTCTTGTTGGAATTTCTATTGTTTTGCTTTTTCCTATCTTAAAAACTGATATCCCAGATCTGTGTATCTTTTGCCTTTGCAGATTGGTTTCCCCAATGATGGGGCAGAAGGTATTCTCTAAAAAACAATGTTCAGCACTGCTGAGGCCTGAGCCTCATTGTACTCATATTTTGTTACATATTAATAGATTAAATTTACTTAGAAAAAAATATAGATATAGATATGTTAATCTATGAAGAAATTAGAAATAGTATTTATATTTATAGTTAATTATACAAGTGAATGATGGAAATTGATATGTGTTTTATTGAAACTATCATTTTATAGTATTTATAAATTGTAATATTGTTTATACTCATAGTGAAATATTACAAATTATAAGTGAATGTTGAAAATTGATATATTTTTAATTTAGTTCAATAAAAATTATAAATTGAATTAATATGACTGGTTCACATGGCATAATATCTACCAAGGTTTTGTAAATGGGGTAGGAATTTGAGTGGGTTTTATTGTGGGAAAAAACAGTAGTTAAGAGCTCTTGAGCTAGAGGAGTCGAAGTCTAGGAGGTGGGTGAAGGAGTGAAGGGAAATCTAATTGAATAGTTTAGATTTGTAATTTTGGAACTATTAAATAAGTTATTTGTTTTTCCTACATGTATTATCTTCTTTTCAATTCTGGAACTATTAAATAAGTTATCAGTTTTTCCTACATGCATTATCTTCTTTTTAGTTAGAGTTGTATTCAAAATGCTCAAAATAGTAAAAAACATGTCAATCACAATCCTTTGAATAAGTTAGTTCAAACAAAAGAAGAAGCAAGAAAACCAAATAGACACCATCCTTTATATAAGTTATGTTTCCTCTACTTGTATTTCTGTGTAAACCTTTTATAAATTTGGATTTTATATAAGCTTTGATTCCTCTACGAAACTTGTGTCTAAAATAAAATATAAATATCCATATAATTTTATAATATTTACAATCTACCATTATTCAGTATGATATAAAATGAAGAATTTATATAAACAACCTCTTTAATTTAAAAATAATTCTAAAATGAAATAAACAAATTTTATTTACCTTGATCAAACTTTTTTTTTTTTATATTTGTGAAATACAAACATGAAACATATGTTAATGGCATACAAGTATAAAACATAGATTAAATTAATGGCATTGAATATGGATAAAGTTTCATAGAAATAATTTACTCGTATTTAAATGATTAGCCACATTTACCTCTATTTAAATCACTACTCAACAATCCTTGCCTTTGCTTACTTTTTTAAATATGGAGGTGAATGGACACTATTGATAATACATAGATAGCTAGTGATATTCAAGCTTCTTATGCTATTAGGACTTGATTATAGAAATATTCTTGCAATATTTTTAGAGTAAATAATTTTCTTAGTAAATTATGGAATTAATCATAGAAGATTTGTAGTTCTAGAACTATATTATAGAAATATTTTTGCACTATTTTTAAAGTAAATAATTTTGCTATAACAAATTGTGGAATTAATCATAGAAGATTTGTAAATCTCGAACTATTAAATAAATTATTTGTTTTTTTTTTTTTTTTTTTTTTTTTTTCAGTTAGAATTGCATTCAATATGTTACATTCAACGTGCTCAGAATAGTAAAGAACATGTCAATCACAATCCTTTGAATAAGTTAATCTAGGTTAGTTTCATTTTATTCTTATGCCAGTGGTACAAGGAAACGTGCTTGGAATAGTAAATAACATGTCGATCACAATCCTTTGAATAAGTTAATCTAGGTTACTTTCCTATTATTCTTATGCCAATGGTACAAGGCAACGGTCATATATAGTTTATGAGAATGAATCCACAAGAGGGGAAACTTCCAAGAGAGAAACCTCGGAAGGACAGCGTGACACAACTTGCATAATTCGAATAGATTCATTTGGCTTTGGTTGCAGGTTTGTGTGAATTGGATATTTGTCTTTGGTTACAGGTTTGTGTGAATTGGGTATTAACTGGGGTGGAGGTTTGTGTGAATAGGGTATTGAACACTTATCCCTTTTGGCCAACCTTTCTTTATAGCAAAAATGTAGGTACCAACTTTATTCCAAAAGGCATTACGACCACCTGAACTCTTATTACTTGCTTTGTAAGGAGGTCTGATCGAGTAAGGAGGCAAGTTGAAGGGTATAGTTCACCTAATTTCCATTATGTTTATGTCTTGTTGATAACTGATGGCGAGCTGTGCAGCTTGGGTTTATCAAATAAAGTTCCACAGAAAAGAAAAAAAAAAATAATAATAGTGTCGATACCCAGGGTCATTGTGAGGATAATGAATTTTGATCCCCAATATATATTCTCCTCTAAATATTCTCCTCTGTGTACTAAAAAAACCGCGACCATGCCACCCGAGACATTGAAATACCAAAAAAAAATAATTTTGTAAGCATTTTCCATTGCTCTTCCTCATTGAATTGTTATGCACAAAAATCTTAGAATGATTAATTAAGTGGCTTTAGAGTTCGGATGCATAGAACCTGGCAGCATTGTCACAGAATATTTTTTCCAGCTGCCACCTGAGAACATGGAGGTCCTCGCTTGGGAAAAACTTCATGGCTAGACATGACAACTGAGGCTTCTCCAAATGCGCATACAGAGTTGGTAGGAAAATATGATCCAACGTTTCCAAAATCTCCCTTTTTTGTCTCGACCCTGATCATCTTATTCTAGCCCAACAATGCCTTCTTTTCCATTGCCTTGATCATGAAATAGCAGTTTGTTCCCTTCAGCTGTGCCAAACAAACATTGTCAATGTCTCGCTTGCCCAACTTGTGGATCATCCTAAAATTCGAGAAGCTGAGAGGCCCTTCAGTCTGAGCATCAATTCCCAGCCAACATCATTGTAGGCCTTGGGGCGGCTCGATCGATGATTGAGGGCCTCTCATCCCTACCATGTAGTTGTCACATCTCATGTGGTCATTGTTGCTTCAGTTGACGTCTGCCGAAGAACTATGGAGATGTCACAAAATCAATCGGTGGGAGAACTGGGGAGATGTCAAAAAATCAATCCGCTGGAGAACTGTGGAGAAGTCACAAAATTAATGTGAGGGTATTAAGAAATGGTTCAAGGGACAGGTCAGCAAAACGATTTAGTAGTTTTTGGATCTGATGGTGTAAAACTTTTCAATCGTTTAATATTTCATCTAATGGTTTAGATTGGTACAGAGTGGAAGCTGGGGGAGTTCTGTAGGTTTTAACACTGTACAGAAATTACCTGCATACGAATTCTAAATCACAGGAAAAATAAAAATGCGAGAGCATAACACATAAAACACATAGACACAAAGATTTCCCACTGGATCTCAAGACCGAGACTACCAGCTTGATTTTTCATTATGTTCCTTTCAATGTTACAATACATATTTATAC
>APFE030874365.1:129680-184083 GCA_000404065.3 Pinus taeda
TAAGGAGATAATGCTACTATGAGACTTGACTTTGGAGCAAATGATGTGATGCCACAATCTTGTCTTGCTTTGATGTGATGTGGATGGGATCCAAGCTTAAGGAATGACTTTGAATCAGACACTGATGGTTGTAATTCCTTCTTCTACCTAAATAAAGTGTTTGAGCCTTTTTCCAGATGTTGTGTTCTTTCATAATGCTCATATGTATGATTTGCTTCTGATTCCTTTCATTTATGTTCAATGGATCACATGCTTTGATCGGTTTTTGTCTTTTGTTGTGTTTACAGGGTACTTCTCAAGTGGATTAAGTACGAGAAGGAGTGACAGAATCGATACAAGGGAGGCGAGTGGAAAGTGAGACTATAGGTAGGCCTTCTATCCTCTCTTCTTATCTATTGTTCATAGGGAAAGTTAAAAAATCTTATCTATTCCAAATAAAAAAAACAAAAAAAAAGGTAAAAAAATAATATTACAAATTGAAGATAATGTTGTTCAAAAAAATTTGATCATAATTTGCCACACCCACGTGTGAATATTTTAATTTAAAACTCACACCATAATTTAAAACTCAAATCATCAAATTTTCCAGCTAAAAGCTCCAGAAAGACCCCTTAAAACCATATGCACTAGAAATTGTGAACATACCGACTTGATGGAGCAAAGCTGCAACTTTTCACACTATTCTTGGACCTATAAATCTAGCCATAGGTTACACAAAAAGAATAAAAGATAATACCAAAACATCTGCACATAAACTCTGAAAATGATTCATTAATAAAATATTTTCATAAAACTTATTCTCCTATCTTCCTTCACTCGCACACCTCTCTACATCTTTTATTGATCTCAGGCTTATAGGAATAATTAGAAGATTATGCATCACTCTAGATCCATGATCTTCTCCATAGATTTCTCAAATAAATCCTAAAAATCCTCTAACTCCACAATTTACTCAACTAATCATCTATTCTAGGGTCCCCTAATACCTAAGATCTCTATGAGATCATCACAAGTCTATCATCACTCATATTCTCTCATAATCGAGAATATTTAAAATTAAAACCTCACGCACAAATTTTCCACTCAATTTATTAGAAAATATACAAATAAATTAAAACATCACACCCCCTAATCAACCCAATATACAATGATTTTCTGAATCAGGATGCTCCTGCATCACACTCCCGATGTAGAAAAGAAAAATTCATAGACTCCTATCTATGAGGTCTGTCACTTTTATGTAGTAATTTGACAACTACAAGTCTTAATGACTTTCTACCTCCAGGATTCCAAACTCTGTTTTGTTGCTGATCCTTCAATGTTTCTTCCTAATGATGTTTACAAGATTGAAATAACAATTCATCATGACTACATTTAGGTTCCACATTTGAACATTTTTCTTCCATATGTGCAATATGTTCATGTTCCAACAAAATTTCCATTTCTTCAATTTCAACTTTGTTATCATTCTCTATGCTTCTGTTGTGCCAAATTTGTTGAATTGAAGGCATATTGTCACATTCTTAGTTTGGATTATCCAACCATTCTTCTATAAATTTTAATTCTGCTACAATATTACTCATGTTGACATCTGAAATTATTTGATGATTAGTAACAATCTCAATTATTTATTCACCTTCAGCATCTTTAACATTTCCTGCATCCACAAACAAGCTATTAGTTTTTAAAATACAAGCTTGATGCTTCAAGCACCAATCTCCCATCCTAGACTTTCTGGATTTCAACAAATCCTCTTTGTTGTGACTCAATTCATTTGAGTCTATCCTTTTCCAACAAATCAATATGAATTTGTTCAAGTTCTCTAAACTCGTTCATCAGCTTGCCATTCCACTTATGTTGCAATAGGTTCCGTCTAACTTGTTTCCTCATTCTCCATCCATGTCTTCAATCTTCATTCTCTTTTCCTTGTACCATTCCGTTAGTATGTCAAGTCGTGCTTTCAATTCCTTGATATCTTTCTTCATCTTCTGTGTTGAACTTTTTCCTATTTATTGTCCCCTGCAACAACTAACACTTTACCAAGTTGTTCTCTCTAAACTTGGTCAATGGTTCACCTCACTTGAACCTACTCCTGAGCAATCCTTGCTCCTCTTTGCCGCAAGCAACAATTGTAGTATCTCTTCAAATTGTACTACAATGACCAAACGTTTTGGATGTCGGGCTCTGCTAATCATGCACCCATTACAATCAAAGACTCAAACTTTTAACTTGAATTGACTTGACTTTTTTGACCCAAACTCTTAATTTTTACATTAAAAAACTCTTTCAACTCTATTCTAAAAAAAAAATCACATTTCATGACTAAATCAACCCTTTACAGAAACCTTAAAACTAACCTAAACTCCTTTCTACACTTTAAACATTCTGATATAAGTCCTCTCTCTCATAATTCTATAAAAACTCTCCTATAAATATTCTCACTAAGTCTCTCATGGAAACACACCACTCATTCTCTCACATTCCACTTACCATCTCTCATCATAAATTAAAAACTACCATGCTTCATTACAAACCATGAGAATTTTCACTCTATTTTTGTGATTTATAAACTAATGCGTTGAAAATTAAATGAACCAAAGAAAAAATAAATAAATGATGATCTCAGGGTGGAGTGTTTGACCAAAAGTTCAAAGGATGATTTCTTTGCCACCGCAAAGGAAATTGATGTCATGAAGGCTTCGATTCAGGCTACCATTAAAATTACCACTCGCCATTTATACTTCGTCAGCCTTGTGTAATGGACCATTTTCTGCTAAAACATAATGGACCACATCTCTTGTAATTGCAGGTACAAATACGGTGACATCCTCCTCGGTGTAAATTTCTTTCCTTTTTGTACGCAATTCCAGGTATTATAGATGCAGGTTTTTGCTAGAACTGACTTGCCTCCTTTGTATTCACTTGTTGATTTTCAGACCTCTAGATTCTCACTTAAGTCCAAAATATGCAGAAAAATAAATTTTGGAAATTGAACACTGCAATTAGGTGCACTTTCCTTTATTTAAAATACACAATTTACCGGTGAGCAGTTAAGAAGACCGTTAATGTGCTTTTCTCATGTTACGATGATCCTTATAGTCAACTTGCATTACCCAAATTAAATCAATACCCAGCACTGAATATGCACATGTGTAGTGCTCAATACAACACTAGAAATTTCGTATATCCAGATAGCCAGAAACAATGCAATGTTTAGCCTTCCAGCTTGTATGTCTGCAAAGTCATGCAAACAAATAAAAAGAAAGTGTATGCACTGTAGGAAAAAACACGTATACACCGAGAGAAAACATGTATGTAGGTCTCTCTCCAGAAGACAGTAGTGTATCCACTTTCACTTTACTTCAAGCTCATTACTCAGTTATGCTTTAATACAGATGCGTAAGTCTCCATGCACAAATATCGTCTTTATCAATTTCCTTGGCTCTAATACCACTTTGATGCAGCAAAGCTGCAACTTTTCACACTATTCTTGGACCTGTAAATCTAGCCATAGGTTACACAAAAAGAATAAAAGATAATACCAAAACATCTGCACATAAACTTGGAAAATGATTCATTAATAAAATATTTACATAGAGATTATTCTCCTCTCTTCCTTCACTCACACACCTCTCTACATATTTTATTGATCTCAGGCTTACAGGAATAATTATAAGATTACGGATCATTCTAGATCCATGATCTTCTCCATAGATTTCTCAACTAAATCCTAAAAATCCTCTAACTCCACAATTTACTCAACTACTCCTCTATTCTAGGATCCCCTAATCCCTAAGATCTCTATGAGATCTTTGATGATGATGATGATGATGATGGTTAACGTCCACTGAGACCAAATTGGTCTATCGAACCTATAATTTTCTTAGTTTTTAATTATCTAGCTCCTCGTCTTTCTTGGCGAGATTGGTGTTGTAGCTTTATTTTTGTTCTCTACGGTCTTTCAACTTCCTTTATCTTGCATCCCCTTCATCTCTTCTGGTTCTTGGGACATTGGTGTCTTAGCTTCACGATCTATTGTGTTCGTCCTTTTGAAGATAGTCGAAGAAGAAGTTTGGTCTAGGAGATCTGATTTTCTGTTAAATGAAGATTTATTTTGTGTGGTCGAATCCTCATAACTGTTGATTTGTTGTGCGGGGCTTTCTCCCTGCCTGTCTTGAGAGTTGTTTCTTTCCTGCCCGATTTCTTGTGATTCAGAGTTTTCTCGAGAGTATTCTTCTTTGATGACAGTGTAGTGTTCTTTTTGTGCTCCTTCCCACCATGTATATTTGTGGTGGTTGTTTCTAACAGAATTTTTCTGGGAGGCTTTTGGGCAATTTTTGGCTAGATGCCCTATCTCAAAGCAGGATCGACATCTGAAGAGGACACTTTCGTAATCGAGTTTCTGGTTCCACACATAGTCTTTACTTGTTAAGTTTATTTCAGCTAGGAATCTGGCCCTGAAATCCATTTCCACACAGATGTGTGCATAGGTGGTTCTTGCATATTCCTCTGTTTCTGGGCACTTGCAGTAAAATTTCCCAATTGCATTTCCAATGGCTTTTAGCGAGGAGAGATTCTAGAGATGCAAAGGTAGGCTTGGCAATCTCACCCAAACTGGTGTTGACGTTGTGATTGTTGTAGAGGGATCGAATGATGGGTTCCATGGCTTCATGAATAGGCCTGATTTTTCCCAAAACCAAGGGCTGGAATCTAGAATACATTGTCTACTTTCAGGATTTTCAAAATCTACTATAAAGAAACCCCTACCACAGGGGTAGATATTAATTTCATCAGAAATGACAGGCTTCCATACCTCCAAGATCCAGTTGTGGTGAGTTGTTAGTCGCGGCCAAAAACCATTGAACAGACAGATTAGGGCACTTTCAGAAAACTTCAAAGCCTCATCGAGTGAGACCTAGAACACTTGGACAATGGGAGCTGGGGCTTCACTGACAATATGGGCAGGAGCTTGCCCTCCAGAAGCGGATGACCTAACAACTATTTTCGCGAAGCTGGGAGCCATATTTTACGTGCCCGTAGAACCTAGCCACAGAGAAATAAAGAAGAAGATAAGATTAGATCTAGATCTCACTACAGAAGATTAGCTCTAAAACCTAGCCACCTAGATCTAGATCTAGCCACAGAAGATTAGATCTAGAATCCAAATGTGCAAACAAACTTATTCAATCAAAATTTTCAGATGCCGGTGACTAACCAGATCTCAGTGTATTTACAAGTCTATTATCACCCATATTCACTCATATTTGAGAATATTTACAATTAAAACCTCGCACACAAATTTTCCACTCAATTTATTAAAAAATATACAAATAAATTAAAACATTACACCCCCTAATCAACCCAATATACAATGATTTTCTGAAGCAGGATGCTCCTGCATCACCACTTTAAATTTGACCCTCTTAATCCATAGCTAATCTCTTTGTAAAAATCCTTCATTATTTTGAGATCCTTTTTAAAAAAAATCAAACTTTACTACATTAGATAAGTTCTTACTGAGAAGAACCATAAACCATTTGTAGCTAATCTCTTTGTTAGAAGCCTTCATTCTTTTGAGAACCTTGTTTTAAAAAGAATAAATCTTTACTACATTAGCTAAGTTATTACCAAGGACTAATCATTCTTGTGTATGAACCAACCCTCTGAGGAGACAAACTTGGGCACAAACAAATCCTCTGAGGAGACAAATTAGGGCATAAACAAATATTGAGAGACATCGCTTCCATACTTTCAAGATTGAGATACAATATTAGTGGAAGAATGCTAATTGGGTTTTTCAAGAACAATATATCTATTACGATTTTCAACATTTTGTATCCTTGCAACTGTAATTCCTATATAGAAGAGGACTCCACAATAGGGCATAAAATTACAAATAGAAATAAACAGAACTCTAATTTTGTTGAATGTTGTGTGCAGAAACAAATGAATCACAAATTCTAGTGAGAAAAAAGTTGGATATAAATGGATGAGGCATTGAGCAATGCCTAACCAACCAAACAAACAAAGAAAACTGAGATAAAAATTGGATTATACATGCTGGAGAACATTCTTTTCAGTAACTTTAAGGAAAATTGAGATGAAAAATTGGATTGTACATGCTGGAGAACATGCTTTCCAGTAAATTTCTCTATAGCCATATGAACAATTTTAACGGTAAAAAAAGGAAAACATTATAATAAGTTCATCATAAAACCATCACCCAGATGTTTCGATGAGCATTTTTGGAAGAACTGGACAACCTGTACTCCAGACCAAGAATGGGTCCTACTATACATCAAAGAAATGGAAAACCCTGCTTCTCACATACACAATGATCGTACCACAATTAATATTATTTCAACCTATCTGTTTGGTTCAAACAAGGGACCAAATAGTTCCTCATTTGTAGTAATTCCCATATCCTTTAATCTTTGTAATGGGGTTTTACCATATCCATCCAAAATTGTTGTACTAGCACCCCTACAAAACAAAGGAGATTGTAACTAAATTTTATTCAAAAATAAATCTTACAAAACCTTAACACAAAAAGCAACTCAGCAAAAGATTTGAGCACCTAGAAAACAACAATTTTTCAAATGGGATCATCCTCCTAGAGATACAAAGATGAAGTGGAGTTCTTCCACAATAGTCAGGAGTATTCAAAATGACAGCATACTACAGTAGTAGCTCTACTATGCCTAGATAACCAGTATAGTACGCTAGATCTAACAATGAGCATTGTTGTAGACCCTCATCTACTTCACTTAAATCCTCATTGTCAGTCATGGGGCTTGGGCTAGATGTTTCGTAATCAGATAGTTGTATGTGCCCACTACAACCAGAATCGTTTTGCATTGTGTTTTGATTCCTTCTCATGGTTACTATTTTTTCTAAAAGCAAGGAACAATTGGCCTTTTCCTGCTCATATGATGTAGAATTCACAATAAGATGGTATGCTAACTGCGTGTTATTTTCAAGCCGTCCATCAAAAACTATTCTCTCTTCAAGCTATTCAACCAGTATTTGAATTCACAAACAATACAAAGGTCAAAATGACACCATACCAACCAAAGAAACAACATACGGATATAAAATATATGGTAGTATGAAAATGATTAATTATTCTACTTCATCTCGATCTTTATCAATATCATCCTCGAAAGAAAAGAAACAACATACAAATATAAAATATATGGTAGTCTGAAAATGATTAATTATTCTTCTTCATCTTGATCTTTATCAATATCATCCTTAACAGGTATGACTTATAAACCACCTAGTGGAATATCCATTAACCCCTCTGAAATCTTGAAGCTAGGAGTACCGAAATTCAGTGTTGCAGCTGCTATGTCATTCATTGTAATGTAGTCGAGCACACGAGTCTATTCCAGCACCTCGAATTGCTCTAACTAATTGTTGTAAGTACTCCACCTCAGCCAAAACTAGAAAACATAATGAAGGAACTAGGCTTATAGCCATATGTAAATGGTAGCAAGGGGAAGATGGTTCGTTGATAAAGGGAGGAAGCAATTAGTGCCTAATTCTTACGAGAGGTTCCATGGCTTTTGATGATCCAACAATGCAAATTTTTCTAATCATCTAAGACAAAGATTGACGGACCATGACGGGACACGATGACATGGGAGGGAATTGCTCTCAAAGAGAACCAGATGTTGCAAAGGAAACGTCGTAAGGAAGTAGCGTAAGAAGCAAAGCAGCGTAAGAAGCATAAGAAATAGTAGAAGAAAGTTTTTTTATGCTTATCATGGTTTGATATACTTTTTAATGGAGACTTTTAATTAAGTGGATAGATGTGTCTACTTTCGATTATGGGTTTTAGAATTTTAATTTAATTATCAATAATTATCAGGTGGATAATAGGGATTTAACCTCCAAAAAATATTTCTAGTAGTTGAGGTTTGGTATTGATAAGTTATGGTATTGGTCCATGGTAGTATAACAAAACCTACTTATAAATTAAGAATTTCCATAGTAAAATGGGGTAAATCTCCATGGTTAAGAATCTTATTCCATATTTAGATAAAATTATATGTTTAATTTTAATTTTAGCAAAATGAGACATATAATGAAATAAATATTTTGATATTTATTATGGGTTGATATCAATCTAGTCATTTCATTTATATCTATGTGCTAGTTTTGTTTCAATTTTACCAAAACCATATCCAAAATAATTCATGTCATATGATACATGCATACGACATTTTTCATAGACACTTATACCCTTCTTCCATAGTTGTTTTTCCTTAGCATAGAACTTCACTTTAGATGATAGGATTTCATCCTTAAGATAATTAATCTTAGCATGGAAATTCACTTTAGATGATATGATTTCATCCTTAAGATCATTAAGCTCAACATTAGAATGCACCATTTAAAAGTTATTTAATGATTCCCCTTAAGATCAAAAACCCTCTTCCACTCACCACAAGTGAATAATATATAATTTAAAAATTAATAATAAAAAAATCATATTGTAATTTAAAATATTCTATAATTTTCAATTTAATTCAAAAGTAAATACAAATTCAACTCATATATATAATTCAAAATTAAATATAAAATAAAACTATTTTCAATATTCTCCAAAATTAAATATAAATTAATTATGAAATATAATATAATATAGAATATAGATATGTTAATCTACGAAGAAATTAGAAATTATTATTTTATAATATTTATGGATTAGAATAGTATTTATATTTATAGTTAATTATACAAGTGAATGATGGAAATTGATATGTGTTTTATTGAAACTATCATTTTAGTATTTATAAATTTGTAATATTGTTTATACTCATAGTGAAATATTACAATTTATAAGTGAATGTTGAAAATTGATATATTTTTAATTTATTTTAATAAAAATTATAAATTGAATTAATATGAGTGGTTCACATGGCATAATATTTGCCAAGGTTTTGTAAATGGGGTAGGAATTTGAGTGGGTTTTATTGTGGGAAAAACAATAGTTAAGAGCTCTTGAGCTAGAGGAGTCTAAGTCTAGGAGGTGGGTGAAGGAGTGAAGGGAGATCTAATTGAATAGTTCAGATTTGTAATCTATTAAATAAGTTATTTCTTTTTCCTACATGTATTATCTTCTTTTCAATTCTGGAACTATTAAATAAGTTATTTGTTTTTCCTACATGCATTATCTTCTTTTCAGTTAGAGTTGTATTCAACATGCTCAAAATAGTAAAAAACATGTCAATCACAATCCTTTGAATAAGTTAGTTCAAACAAAAGAAGAAACAAGAAAACCAAATAGACACCATCGTTTATATAAGTTGTGTTTCCTCTACTTGTATTTCTGTGCAAACTTTTTATAAATTTGGATTTTATATAAGCTTCGTTTCCTCTACAAAACTTGTGTCTAAAATAAAATATAAATATCCATATAATTTTATAATATTTACAATCTACCATTATTCAGTATCATATAAAATGAACAATTTATATAAACAACCTCTTCAATTTAAAAATAATTCTAAAATGAAATAAAGAAATTTTATTTACCTTGATCAAACTTATTTTTTTTATATTTGTGAAATACAAACATGAAACATATGTTAATGACATACAAGTATAAAACATAGATTAAATTAATGGCATTGAATATGGATAAAGTTTCATAGAAATAATTTATTCGTATTTAAATGATTAGCCACATTTACTTCTATTTAAATCACTACTCAACAATCCTTGCCTTTGCTTACTTTTCTAAATATGGAGGTGAATGGACATTATCGATAATACATAGATAGCTAGCGATATTCAAGCTTCTCATGCTATTGGGACTTGATTATAGAAATATTCTTGCAATATTTTTAGAGTAAATAATTTTCTTAGTAAATTGTGGAATTAATCATAAAAGATTTGTAGTTCTAGAACTATATTATAGAAATATTTTTGCACTATTTTTAAAGTAAATAATTTTGCTATAACAAATTGTGGAATTAATCATAGAATATTTGCAAATCTGGAACTATTAAATAGATTATTTGTTTTTGCTACATCTATTATTATTTTTTTTCAGTTAGAATTGCATTCAATATGTTACATTCAACGTGCTCGGAATAGTAAAGAACATTTCAATCACAATCCTTTGAATAAGTTAATCTAGGTTACTTTCATTTTATTCTTATGCCAGTGGTACAAGGAAATGTGCTCGGAATAGTAAAGAACATGTCGATCACAATCCTTTCAATAAGTTAATCTGGGTTACTTTCCTATTATTCTTATGCCAGTGGTACAACGCAACAGTCATATATAGTTTATGAGAATGAACCCACAAGAGGGGAAACTTCCACGAGAGAAACCTCGGAAGGACAGCGTGACACAACTTGCGTAATTCGAATAGATTCATTTGGCTTTGGTTGCAGTTTTGTGTGAATTGAGTATTAAGGTTCGTGTGAATTGGGTATTAACTGGGCTGGAGGTTTGCGTGAATTGGGTATTGAACACTTATCCCTTCTAGCCGACCTTTCTCTATAGCGAAAATGTAGGTACCAGCTTTATTCCAAAAGGCATTAAAACCGCCTGAACTCTTATTACTTGCTTTGTAAGGAGGTCTAATTGAGTAAGGAGGCAAGTTGAAGGGTATAGTTCACCTAATTTCCATTATGTTTATGTCTTGTTGGTAACTGATGGCGAGGTGTGTGGCTTGGGTTTATCAAATAAAGTTCCAGAGAAAAAAATGAGTGCCGATACCCAGGGTCATCATGAGGATAATGAATTTTGATCCCCCAATATATATATTCTCCTCTATGTACTAAAAAAACCATGACCATGCCACTGGAGACATTGAAAAACAAAAAAAAATGAATTTTGTAAGCATTTTCCATTTCTCTTCCTCATTAAACTAGTATGCGTAAAAATATTAGAATGATTAATTAAGTGGCTTTAGAGTTCTGATGCATAGAACATGCTAGCATTGTCGAAGAATATTTTTTCCAGCTACCGCCTGAGAACATGGAGGTCCTCGCCAGGGAAAAACTTCATGGATAGACATGACAACTAAGCCTTATCCAAATGCGCGTACAGAGTCGGCAGGAAAATATGATCTAACGTTTCCAAAATCTCCCTCTTCGTCTTGACCCTGATCATCTTATTCTAGCCCGACAATGCCTTCTTGCCCATTGCCTTGATCACGAAATAGTAGTCTGTTCCCTTCAGCTATGCCAAAACAACATTGTCGATGTCTCGCTTGCCCAACTTGTGGATCATCCTAAAAATTTGAGAAGCTGAGAGACCCTTCGGCTCTGAGCCTCCATTCCTAGCCAGCATCATTGTAGGCCTTGGGGGAGCTTCGTCGATGATCAGGGGCCTCTCATCCCTAACACTCAGTTGCCACATCTCATGTTGTTGTTGCTGCTCCAGTTGACGTCTGCCGAAGAACTATGGAGATGTCACAAAATCAATCCACGAGAGAACTGGGGAGGTGTCAAAAAATCAATCCACTAGAGAACTGTGGAGATGTTACAAAATTAATGTGAGGGTATCAAGAAATGGTTCAAGAGACAGTTCAGCAAAACAATTTAGCAGTTGTTTGATCTGATGGTGTAAAACTTTTCAATCGTTTAATGTTTCATCTAATGGTTTAGATTGGTACAACATGGAAGCTGGGGAGTTCTCCCCAGAGGGAAATGCCTTACAACATAATTATTGATTTTATTGTTAAAGATGTTTCAATGTTATGTAAATAGATTTGATGTTGAGGTGCCTAGGGCTGATAAATTGAAGATATTTTGATTATTTTATAGAAATGGCGTGTGTTATCGATTATATTGTACTTATATAGAAATGTGGTGATTTTTTTAATGTTTATTTGATCATTCACATAAAAAAATCATAATTGGAAATTTATATTAGCTACACTTTCTTATTTTGAATTTTTATCAATTTGAATTTTTATGACTTTTTTATTAATTCATAGATAAGCGTAAATATACGAACTTTAAATGGAAGAAACATGGAAGGAGGTTTGTTGACTTTTTTTTTTTTAATTGAGGGCCTAGATTGATTCTCAAGGGAATATTCTAATCATATGGTTCTTCTTAATGTTTATCAATAGCGTATTACCGAGTTTGTCAGGATGCATTGACTTTTAATAAATTTAAAAAATTATATTCATGCCACATGGCTCCCCACCCACCAATTTCCTAGGGATTTGATATTAATCCAATACTAATAAGTTCATCCATCTTGATATTATTCCAATTTTAATAATTTCCTCATTATTATTTATAACATTCATTTTTATATTGTAGTGTCCCTTCTTGGTGAGAAAACTTTCATGAACTTGGAGGGTGATTTTGATGCATTGATATAAAGATTATTCATGTTAGACTTATTTATAGGATTGTATGCTATAGACCTGGTTTATGTCACATGATTTCTATGTGGTTATGATAATATCTATGGGCACGTGTATAAGAACTGATTTTTGTTAATAACATATTATCGATGTTTTCTCTTTTGGTATCCTAGTTTGGACATAGGTGTATGACATGGATGGTGATCCAGAATTGAAACACATAGATCCATGGATGATCATGGTTATGTGGAACATATGGTTTATTATGATTTATGGATGTACGTTATTTGTATGATTATATATGCCTAATCCTGTATGGAGCAAGATGTGGCAGGGGTCATGGTTATTTGCAAACAAGGATGCTCAAATTTTAAACGACTATGGAAGTCATGACACATGTTTTTTTATGATATATATGCTTAATATTTTATTTTGTAGGATGTGACAGGGGACATGGTTATTTTAAAACAAGGATGTTCAAATTATAAATGGTTGTGAAAGTCATTTCGCCAGAACCAAAATGACTGTGGAAGTCATGCACAATATTTGGTAAAATGTGAATAAATTAGTTATCAAATTAATTTAATTCCTTTGATATATGAAATTATGATGTGTGCAGGTTTTGGAACAGGGCCTTACCAATGAACCATAAGATGGGTATGAGCTCACAATCAGTACCTTAAGGTGAAGTGCGAAGTTTCAAAGGAGAGTAGACAAGAAGCCATGGAAATTAGGGCGCAGAGCCCTAAATAAATGAAAGATAAAGAAGTGGAGTCTTGGATCTATAATAAAAGGATTAGGGCACATAGCCCTAAATCCATGAAAGGTAAAGGTGTGGAGTCTTAGATCTATAATAGAAGTATTATGGCACGGAGTCCTAAATCCATGAAAGGTAAACACGTGGAGCCTTGGATATATAATAAGAGGATTATGGTGTAGAGTCCTAAATCCATGAAAGATAAAGATGTGGATTCTTGGATCTATAATAAAATTATTGGGACTCAGAGTCCTAAACATTTAAAAGATCAAGGTGTGGAATCTTGGATCCTTGGAGTAGATCAGGTTATAGAGTCTTCAATATACTAAGGCATGGGTATGTATGGAACAAGGATGCATAATCCCTATTCTATGGAAGAAAAATACCAATCATGGGAAGCTCAAGGATGAATTTCCTTAATAAAACCCAATTTCTAACAATTCTAGAGTGACTTTCTAAAAAGAGAAAGTCGTGTCTAGCATCTCAAGTATGACTTCACAAAAATAGTAAATCACTTTCAATCAATGGGTAATCAAGTATAGTTGAAGGAAATCACTCAAATTATTATTAATCAATCCTAATAATTCAATCTAGACTTAATCCTCACTATTATTATTATTCTTATTATTATTATTATTATTATTATTATCGTTTATGAGATTATGATATTATTATTAAAAGAGAATTACAAGCCCCCTTCATCTCCCCAATCACTTCACACCTCTCCTTGATGATTCTCATGGCTCTATGTAAATATCTCTCTCTTTTAATATTACTTTACACTCTCTTTAATGCACTCCTCAAAGAATGACATATTCCTCTTACACTCATTAAAGACATGTCATAAACGATTCCTCTTACGCTCTCTTTAATGCATAAGTTACACTCTCCTTAACTAAGGCATGCATACCTCTCCTTAATGGAATGAGTTACACTTCTGTACATGGAATACAAGGCATGCATATTACTCCTCCTTTATGACAAAAATTTGTTGCTCCTCCGAGATATGAATTTATTTTGATTATGGAATTATTATCAAGCCAACCTACAACTCATGTAGGCTCACATATCTGCACAGAAAAGGGTCTCTCTCTCACACATGTGAAGCCAGAAGCTGCTGAAACTGAAGCTGCAACTGCAAATCCAAACTTTGACCAACGTTGACCATCAAACCTCATCTTATAATTTGCATTTTAGGTTCATCTGAACCTCCTCTGAAAGCCACAACTTTTGGTGGTGGAATCAAATCAATCCGACGGACGGTTTGCAAGATATCGAATGCCCTAGTTTGAAGGAAGCTGCTGAAACTGAAGCTGCAATTGCAGATCCAAAATGTGACCAGAATTGAACATAAAACCTCCTCTTATAATCTATTCTATAGGTTCATCTGAACCTCCTCTAAAAGCCTCAACTTTTGGTGGTGGAATCAAGTCAATCTGACGGACGGTTTGCAAGATATCGACTTCCCTATTTTGAAGGAAGTTGCTGAAACTAAAGCTGCAACTGCAGAAGTGAAGTATGACCTGCGTGGACTAGAAGATATCCTCATCTAAACTGCGTTGTAGGTTCATCTGAACCTCCTTTGAAAGATGCAAATTTTTGTGGTGGAATCAAGGCAATCTGACAGTCGGTTTGTGAGATATTGTCTTCCCTAGTTTGATGATGAAGCCGCTAATGTTGATGTTGTTGATCTAGGGTTTCCTACTGCTGATATAAATCAGATTGATTGTACTATTTCTCTTTGCTAAATTATTAAATATAAAAGAATATTTGATCAAAGGGTTTCCCCACACATTGTGGGGTTTGTCCCTGGCTAGCCGCCACATCTTGTGTCTCTTGTCTTGGCTTGTTTCTAGTCGATCGTTTAATGTTCTATCTGCACTTTCCTTTATGTACATTTGATTGCTAATCTGTGGAATATAATAAGAAAAAGAAGTAAATTGTTATAAGCATAGAACATACCATAACTTAACATGGTATCAGAGCTAAGGTGAAGACAAAGCTCGAGAAATAGGAAGATAAATCACCGAAGAGAAGATTGGGAAGCTATCCTAAAAGAACTATGGGGTCCTCAACACTCTTTCTTTCCGAAGACAAGCTCCGTGAGAAAGCTGACTATCACAGATGGAAGATGTCTATCGATCTAACCCTAGAACATCAAGGAGTGTTGAACCATGTAAGAGGCAATATTGTTGAGCCTCCATCAAATGCATCTGCTACTCCCTGGAACAAATGGAAAACCAGAGAAGTCAAAACAAAGAAGATCATTTGGGACTCTATCGACAAGCACTTGATGGCCTACATCTCTGACCTGAACACCTCCAAGGAAATATACAATAGACTGGTAAGTTTAATTAAAGTTAATGACACAAATCAATTTTTGTTTCTTAGAAATAAGCTGAAGGAAATTAAGAAGGGTAAAGATGAGAGTATGCGAGCATAATTCTGAAGAATCACCGAGATCAAGAACGATATCCTATATATTGGGGAGACTATTACTGACAGAGAAATGGCACTCATGACTCTTGGAAGATTACCATCTGAATGGTACGTGTTCAGGACTACTCTTCTTAACAATAATATAGTTCTTGGTTTCAAGGAATTAATGGCTAGATGCATTCAAGAAGAAACAAGGGTAGAAGAGCAAGAAATGTGCATGCCTAAAGGTCCTCCTACTGCCTTTTCTTCTCATACTTAGAAAAGAAATAATTCTAGGACTAAATCAAAAGGAAAGGCTAGACCTAAGGGTGGAAGAAAAGGACGACGATCAAAATCCCTTTGATGGAAATCAAAGGAACGACCAATTCAATAGCAAAGGTAAGAGGAGAGTTTGGAATCAAGGAAGAGGACAACCATTCAAGAAGGCTAGAAATTCCAGGATGTATTAAAAGCACCTGACCTAAAAAAGAACCTGGTGTCCATCTCGGGAATGGAAGACAAAGGCTACAAGGTAACCTTCAGCGATGGCAAGGTATGTAGATGGAAAAATAATGTTAAAGATGCTTTCACTCTTGGGTTTCAAGTTGATTCTTTATATTAGGCTGGTGGAAGTCCGCTAGGTGTCATGTCTTATGACACATCCCTTCAGTCCGAACTTTGGCATCATAGGTTTTCCCCCCTTCATTATAAGCTCTACTCAGTGTAAGACAAATGGTGATAGGGATGCCTGAATTCTGAGTAGATAAAGAAGGTGTATGTCCAGGATGTGCCAAAGGAAAGCTCAAAGGGGAACATTCCCCTCAAGCCAAAGCAAGACCTCCAACATATTACAGTTGGTTCACTCAGGCATATCTGAGGCTAGCATTAAGAGGGAGACTACTACACCACATACTCCTTAACAGAATGGTGTGGCAGAAAGGAAGAATCGTACCATTGTGGAAGCTGTCTCTATGGGTAGATGATGTAACAATGCCTGATGTGGAGGAACCCATGGATCCTATTTATCCACTTGAGCCTTGCTCTTTTAGGAAGAGGTCTTCATGGCTTAGGGGGATATTTGATGATGCTGAAGGACATGCTCCACCCTGAGGAACCTTCCGTGAAAGTAAGAAACCTAACAGGTATTAGGGATACCTGACCATCATGAGCACGATCATACAAAATGAGCCTTCATATTCTCAGATTCTGTCAATCATCAAGTATGGAAGGATGGTATAAACAAAGAATATGAGTCTATTATGGAGAATGATGTCTGGGAAGTAGTTCCCAGACCCTAGGACAAGATAGTTGTTACTTCCAAATGGCTTTACAAGATAAAGCATGCAACAGATGGAAGTACGGAGAAGTATAAGGCTTGTTTTGTTGCTCAGGGTTTCTCCTAGAAGGAAGGTATAGACTATGATATTTGCACCTATTGCCATATATACGACCACCCACTTGATCATAGCCCTTGTGGCTTCATAAGAATGGAACCTACATCAGATAAATGTCAAGACTAGGTTCGTGCATGATTCAATCAAGAAGAGGTCTACGTGGAGCAACCCGAAGGATTTGAGATTTATGATCAAAAATCTCATGTATGCAGGTTGAAGAAGGATCTCTATGGGCTAAAGCAAGCACCCTGAGCATGGTATGAGAGGATTGATAGCTACTTGATGAAGCTGGGATTCACTAAGAATGAAGTCAATCCTAACCTTTACTTTAAGGTTGAAGATGACAAGCCTGTCATACTAGTGCTGTATGTGGATGACCTCTTTCTAACAAGTGCATACCCTCTCATTCACAAATGTAAGAGGGAGTTGGCTTCTGAATTTGAAATGAAGAACCAAGGACTTGAAGTGTGGTAGAAGCCAAGGGAAATTTTCCTATCTCAAGGAAAATATGTGGTGAGGATTTTGAAAAGATTTGGTATTGTGCACTACAAGCGTGTGACTACCTCGAGGATCTTAACTTTCAAAAGTTATATGGTAGTGATGTCAGACTAGATTTGGGAAATGCCTCTGAGTTTCAAAAACTCATTCGAGGTGATGTTCTTGGTGAACCTCCATCCGAACATATGTTTTGCAGTTAGCATTGTGATCTCATATTTGGTTGAGCCTCACTAGATTGGTGCCAAGAATCATTTGAGATGTCTTCAGGACACAATCTCTCAAGGATTGAGATACACTACCGGAAATATGAAACTGCATGATTATTTGAATGTTGATTAGCCAGGTAGTGTGGAGGATCACTGGAGCACTTTTAGTGTTGTTTCTCTTTGGATCTTGCTTCGATATAATGGATGAGCAAGAAGCAGAAGTTGGTTGCCATAAGCACCACCAAGACCAGATACATATCTACGAGTATGATCTAGTATGAAGCTACCCGGTTGGGGAAGCTCTTCAGTGAACTGTTTGAACACACACGACTGTGATTCTCTGTAACAGCCAGAGGTGAGATTTGATTATTGAGGAATCCCATATTCATCGATTGCTCCAGCAGATAGACATCATATGGGATATGGTAAGTTGATGAGCAAGGAGGCTCCATCACATTAACATGATGTACAGTTCGATACACCTTATCAAAGCCCCGACGAAAGATCTAATCTATGATTTTCCCAAATGACTTGGAGTCATCAAGAAATCCTTGTACAAGGGTCCTGCATGTTGCATACATTGAGCTCTTGGAGCTCTGAGGGCTTGCGGTTCTTACTGGAGCAACATACAACCACAGGGTGACTCACCCTCCCCTAGTGGTGTGCACTGGAACAAGATGATTCGCTCTCTTGTGGAACAAGATGATTTGCTCTCTTGTGGAATAAGATGATTCGCTCTCCTGTGTAGCAGGATGATTAGTTATCCTGTGAGGCCTGGATTGATGTGTTCTCCATGGTGATTGTAGAAGGATTGATGTGTTCTCCTGTGAGGCCTGGATTGATGTGTTCTGCATGGAAATTGTAGCAGGATTGATGTGTTCTCCTGTAAGGCCTGGATTGATGTGTTCTCCATGGCGATTGTAGCAAGATTGATGTGTTCTCCTGTGATGCCTAGATTTATGTGTTCTCCATGGTGGCCTGGATTGATGCATTCTCCATGGCAATTTTAGCAGGATTGATGTGTTCTCCTATGAGGATGGGATTGATTAAGTTCTCCTATCGAGACATCCTACCCATGCAGTCTGGGACTCATGGGAAGTACCTCTCATCTGATCAATGAGTAGGGAAATGAAGTTAGGGACCATAGTAGTACTGATGGACACATCGTTGTATCTACCATACTCCCTACACTAGGATGACCTCCATTGATCTAGGATCAATGATACTGGTCTAGGACCAGTGGTAGGAGTTGTACCATATTATGACACTAACTTCGGGTCGGTTGAGACTGGTCTGGGACCAGTGGTACATACTCTGAGATTGACTTCGTGTCAGTGCAGTATTGGTCTGGGACCAGTGAGAGTGGTACATACTATGACACTAACTTTGAGTCTGTTGAGACTGGTCTGGGACCAGTGGTACACTCTCTAAGATTGTGATACTGGTATGAGACTAGTGGTAGGAGTGGTACTTACTATGAAGCTGACTTCGGGTCGGTTGAGACTAGTCTGGGACCAATGGTACGCACTCTGAGAGTGACTTTGAGTTAGTGGAGGATGATACTGGTCTGGGACTAGTGGAGTTGTACTCACTATGATGCTGACTTCTGGTTGGTTGAGACTAGTCTAGGACCAGTGGTACATACTCTGCGACTGACTTTGAGTCAGTATGATACATCCTCGATCATTTCTTCTTCTTCATAATTCGGACAAAAGAAGAGCAGAACAGAACAAAGCATAGTAGCACATATCATAGCAGAGCCATACAGATCAGTACAGGGCAGAACAAGACAAACTAGAACAAGAAGAATATAGTAGAGTAAGCTAAGGTTTAGGCTATACTGGGAAGTGCATTTGATGGATGAATAGTAACGACCAATAGACAGATTGCAGATGAAGTTATCCCTAGTTGAGAGGGAGTGTTAAAATTGGAAACTAGGGAAAAACTTCATGTGGGTCATCCTATTCATGGCTAATAATATGTTCATTATATTCCTCTCATTGAGAGGTGTAGGATTGATATAAAGATCATCCGACTTCGATAAGTATTCATGGAGATATGAATTTATTTTGATTATGGAATTATTATCAAGCCGACCTACAACTCATGTAGGCTCAGAAGCCAAAAAGTCACATCTATTCAAACACCAACGTTGTGTATAAATATAGGAAGAATTTTCCTCATTTGGACTCACTCATCTCATCACATATCTCTCTCTCTACTGCGCAGAAAAGAATCTCTTCTCTACTGCACAGAAAAGGGTCTCTCTCTCACACATGTGAAGCCGGAAGCTGCTGAAACTGAAGATGCAACTGCAGATCCAAACTTTGACTAGCATTTACCATCAAACCTCCTCTTCTAATCTATGCTATAGGTTCATCTTAACCTCCTTTGAAAGATGCAACTTTTGGTGGTGGAATCAATTCAATCTTACGGACGGTTTGCAAGATATCGACTACCCTAGTTTGAAGGAAGCTGCTGAAACTGAAGTTGCAACTGTAGATCCAAAATTTTACCAACGTTGACCATCAAACCTCCTCTTCTAATCTACATTGTAAGTTCATCTAGACCTCCTCTAAAAGTCGCAACTTTTGATGGTGGAATCAAGTCAATCCGATGGATGGTTTGCAAGATATCGACTGCCTTAGTTTGAAGGAAGTTGCTGAAACTGAAGCTGCAATTGCAAAAGTGAAGTTTGACCTATGTGGACTAGACTATCTCCTCATCTGAAATACACTATAGGTTCATCTGAACCTCCTCTGAAAGCCACAACTTTTGGTGGTGGAATCAAGCTAATCCGACAGTCGATTTGTGAGATATCGTCTACCCTAGTTTGATGATGAAGCCGCTAATGCTGATGCTGCTGATCTAGGGTTCACTACTACTGATATAAATTAGATTTATTGTATTATTTATCTCTTCTGAATTATTGAAGATAAAATAAGATTTGATCAAAGGGTTTCCCCGCACATTGTAGGGTTTGTACCTGGCTAGCCGCCACATCTTGTGTCTCTTGTCTTGGCTTGTTTTCTGTCGATTGTTTAATCTTCTCTATGCACTTTAATTTATGTATATGTGATTGCTAATTTATGGAATATAATAAGAAAAAGAAGTAACCTATTATAAGCATAGAACATACCATAACTTAACAGAATATAAAAATGTGCTTGAGGCTTGTACTCCAAAATAACAATTAAACATGAATTTTATGTGTTTTTTACTTAAGTTAAGTTCACGAAAAAAATTAAACATGAAACCATAACACTTAATGGAAGCATGAATCAGACAGTAATACATCAACCATTGATAAAGGAGTTCACCCCTCTTGGGTTACATATCCTTGTGATAGCTCTATAGGAATGACCCCTTCTCATTATGCTCGCAATTCTTTAGTGATAAATAGTACATAAGTGTGTTGACAAAAAGAGTGGTTAATTTCCCCTTCAAGGAAACATTTTTCTGCAAATAACTCTCACTATCAACACATGAAAACCTATTGTAGCAGGTACAACCACCCTCCAAAATTTTTCCTTAGCTTCATTTTGGAGCCTCCCTACCAACCTTTCACAACAACATGTCTTGCTTCGTCAAGTACACAAGCTTCAATGATTTTCTTGCAGAATGATAGCCTGTCCATCAGAGCTTGTTGCATTCTCCTCACAGGTTGTTCCTCTGAACTTGGTCCCATTGTAGGCTGAGAAGCTCCATCAAGAAATTGTGCAATTCTGGAGGGAAACCAACGTTCCCTCCATAAATTGCACAATTTTGTATGGAAACCTACTAGGCTCCAAAATTGTGCAATTCTTCTAGTCAAGCTTCATCCATAAAATTGCGCAATTCCTCCCAGTAGGTCTACTCAGCCCAGGAATTGTGCCATACTAGGTAGCAGTGAGCTTCTTTGCCTAGAAATTACACAAATATCTAGGGCAGCTAGCAAATATCACTTCCAGAAATGTGCATTTTCTCCCAGCAGTTGAGCAGCCTCTTGCATGTGCAGTTGAGTTGACCGATTCCCTCTGTGACTGAGCAAAACCTATTTGCATGCATGGGATGCTTCTCCCAAGGCAACATGCAAAGGCATCCCTTGATTCAGGGATCTACTTTTAGCAGCTGGAGGTTTCATGTAAGGATCATCTCGAAAACCTCCCACCATGTGTCACTCTTCCTAGATTTGTGGCATGCACGTCACATCTTTGATTTCATCAAAACTCAAGAATCGAATGCTGCAGAGCTCATTCCTAACATCAACCTTGTAGCTTTAACATGCCACATCACATCTAGGAGTTATCGGCACATTCAGCTCAGCGTTTTTGGGGTAAGGCCACTTTTCATGTCTTGAGTTGCATTTCTGGCATTTTTTGTGTTTCGCCTAGTATGAATGTTGTCTACTTGATTTCAGTGAGTGCTTGCTGTCATTTTCATACATACTAGCCTTTACTAGCACCGTTTCAATTTTCATTAACATCTCACTATTGTTGCATGCATGAAACTATTTTTCAAGAACGGACGCTGATTCAGCGACTCGCCTCACCCACATTCCTGTTGTTCCATTTTCTAAATCTGTCATTCACTATTTGCATGCATGATCATTCACTTATGCTTAGACTCAGTATCCCCATCCATTTGCATTGACATTCGCGTTCAGTTTCCTATCGACAAGTTTGGGCAGCCTTGGCTTAGACTCTGCCTCACCAAGACAACATTACACAATCCTGAGAGGGAAGGCTCTATCTTCCTTTTAGGAAATGTACATTTCTGCCCAATGACTATCCTCTAGTCGTACATTATGCAATTTTGAGGGACAGTGACTGCTTCTGAGAAAATTGTGCAATGCAGTCACTGAGCCTACAAACATTGCCAGTTGAGATTGTGCATTGTGCAATTCTAGTAGTCAGCTACCAAACTGGACTGTGCATTGCATAGTTCTAGTAGTCAGTCAGCCTCCTCACATCTTGGATTGTGCCTTGCACAGTCTTGGCAGTCAGTCTCTTGACCTCTAGGAAGAAATTGTGCAACCTTCATGATCGATCACAGGTATGTTGTAAGTCAATTCTCAATTTCATTTTGGTTTTTGACTAACAGATTTCTTCCCATGAGTGTTTCCATGTCTCCAGGTGTCATAGGTGTTCATCTATCTCTCAACAATATAGGTACAATGGTTTCCAAGAGATTAGAGTCAAAGACACCGTTCAGAGCACACTTAGGGATGCAATTGATCAACTGTCTATGGACTTGCCTACCCACGAAGACATCAAGTTGTTCGTAGACAAGGACATCAAGATATGACGACAACAACATCATAGCAAGCAGAACCATGAACAATAGTTGAAGGAAGCATACTGGATGTAATGAACATAAGAGAAAGGTTGTTGACAACACAGAGGCGAAACAAAGTTGTGCGCTCAAGCAGATCCACTGGTGTTGAAAGAAACTTTGGAGACTCAGACCATGAGGTGACAGCACAACATTAATATCGTGTGAAGACAGAGAATGGAACAATGAAGGAGTTTCATGTGTTGAAGCAACAACTCAAGGAAGAACATGAGCTACATAGACAAGCGAATGAGTTGCACCAGGAATAGGAATAGAAAGGGGTGCAACATGCACTCACAGATCAAACTGCACCCATACAAGTTATAGATCCATCCCAGTAACTGGCACGAAGCAAAAAATTTAGAAGTGTTGTTGATCACATGCAAGGGAATGCAGCAACATGCAAGTCATTGTGCGCACGCATGCGATCCCACCCATTCAACACACTCACTAAGGTGAAGACAAGAAGCAAGACCGACTGGAGCTTAACATGTAGTCGCAAGTTGATGCACATGACCACCAACACACACTGGAAGATTAGCACAGACGCTATGCAACAGTGTGTTGTCAGTTAGTCTACACCTAAGAAGACCATGTGCATGCTAGTAGATGACTTGGATGGAGGGGCCATACCAACGCACCCGGATGCAACAGAGGAAAAATTTCGCTTCAACAAGATGTCACCATGGAGCACATCCACACCATCACGGATGACCAAGCTTGGCATAAGCTCACCACCTTCACCATCACAACCATGTCAAAGATTTTTTCTCACCACAATGGATCAAGTGTCAATGATTTCTTGCATGGCTTTCTCAAGCCATTTTGTCTCACATGGGAACATGTGCATTGTAAGGTAACGTCTTGTCAAGTGGAAGTTCTAGTGTCGATAGTTGGATGTAACAGCCATAAATTAGATGAAGAGTCATGAGGGTAGATGAACTGTCACAAAGGGGAATGTCAAGGGTCACCCAACCCTTTGCTATAAATAGAACCTCATAACTCATTGTAAAGGCTTTTGGTGAGCCAAGCTTCTGACAATATTATCTTGGAAATAGCTTGGATAGTATTCTAATGAGCCTTGGCTTCTCCACTACATACAACTAGTATATCTCTTTGGAGGAGCAGGTGGTTGTGGCTATAACATTCTGCAATCGAGACTATTGGTTGGACATGGATGTATTGTATGACTGGAACTTACACTTCTTAATATAACAAGAGCCAGCACATTTCATGCGTATGTTGTATTGTATTCTATGCTATCTCGTTTACTCTAATTGATATATGTATTTGTTTTCTTACGCATGCATGTATGGACTATTCTATATAAGTATGTACGAATCTTTTTGAAATGTGTTGTTGGTTTGACCATCACTTTGGATTGTTCACTAACTTTCCTTCCATGTTGTGATGCATATTTTCTCGTGTGTTTTCTTAACTACATGTTATCACAGGTTTCCAAGGGGTGCACTCATCTCAACCACATGTGTTATAACCTCTCATGCACCTTCCATGACTCACTGCAGTTGTCACACCCTTGCTACTGATAGATTCATCTTACTTGCATTTGTGTGAAATCATGGTCAAGGCATTACTGTATGACCCACTGTTGGGACTCCTACACCAAATGGTCTGAGGTCTAATTGGGACTTCTTACCAGGGAGATCCCCTTACATGTTAGTGGGTCCAATACCATCAACATAACCTACAATTAGTCATTAAACAATCAGCAAGATAAGGGATCTTAAATCAAGACCCATACTCCAACTTCCAAGAACATAAACATTACTACAATCCACTTGAAGTACTTAAAGAAGTCTCTTTCTCCAAATACATATACATCAAAGAAGAAATAAAGCTACAAAATTGTTGTAATGGCTGCTACAGAAAGAACATGGAGGCTGGAAGACCCCTGCAAGGTCATCTCCATCTTCATACTCCTCCATAAACTGAATCAACACTCTAGTTGACCAGAGCACCCATAGGCTTCACTTTGTCAAAAATCTTATCCGGAAGTGATCCTTTGATCCTGAAACCCATTCCAATAAGTTTTGAATGCCTGAAAGTGGCTATTTAGCCTCTTTTTGCATCTCTTTCGGCTGAAAATTGCCTTAGTTATGACTTATGTCACTCTTTCCACAATTTTCTCCTCCAAATCTGGATTACTACCAATTAAATTCATTACCCAAAGTTAAAATTGGCAGTTTCGCCAAAACTGGCAGTCCCACCATCTTTCCCACCAATCTTGCAGTTAAGGGTCGAGTGGTCACATGCAGAGTGGTGGTCCTGCAGAAAAGGTTACGGTTTCACAGCTTTGTCGGATATCACAACCAACTTTTCTGGGTGTGATTCTTATACACAGGACTTAATGCATTGCGACATGCAATCTAATGATGTGGAGGACCTAATGAGTTATAAATGAAAAATCTAAAAGATATCATGTTTGAGACTTATCGCATATCATAATCAGTAGATAACCTCAATCCCAAACAAAAGGCACTCTGTGATACATGGATCTCTCAGGATTATGAAACACAACATATAGAATATCGCATCCGGCATTCCTAAAGCAATCAACAATTTCCCTCGAAGGATATCAAAGTTCATACACTACAATAGTAGCAGACCCGCCGATGTTGTAAACTAGAACCTAAAGTCACATCGCATCTGGGAGATCCTATCACATTTCGCATCAGCGGAGAACTGACAGTAATGTAAGGCAAGCCTTTCTATGATTGAGATATGTGATAAATCGCATCCCAACCATGCTTGAACCATGGCCGATTCTTAACTTCTCCAATATGTGATATGAGAGGGACAATGACAACCCACCACTTGACGCTTTCCCATTTGCTGAAGGGCTTTGCAACGTCATCCAATCTTACCATGTAGACAAGTCAAACTTGAACTTTGACTTCCTCCAACTTCTGCATACGAGCTCGGATTTGAGTGTTGTTCACATCATTGGATTTAGAATGACGATATCTTCTATTTGAAGCTAAGATTATCAATATTCTCACACTTTGATATTTTTGGCAAATTTTGAGCTCCTAATCACTCTTCCCCACTGAAAAAAAATTTGGTCTCGAAAAGTTTACTTTCAATTGTTCAACATTTGAAGGTACAGTTTCTTCATTTTTCCAAACACGATCCAATCAATGTTTGCGGTGCCCTGACTTGTAATTGTCTTGGCTTTTTCTCAAGATGAGCTTAAAATATAGCTTGACCAAAGAATTCAATTTCGATGTTCGTCTCGGCTTGGCCATGTTACTATAGCCATCCACAACAACATCCTCCCAAGAAGAATTCCAGGAAGATGAGCACCTTGAAATTTCTTATCTACAAAATCCTTCTCAAGGATAAGATCCTAAAAGACTTTGCCATATGAACCAAAACAAGCCTCACATAGTGAATCCCTGTATAACTAGAGTGCTAAACACATTCAGAACATACTAAATGTGTTGCAACTACTCATACAACAGTTTTAAAATTGACATTTTGAGGAACCATTTTACAATTTGGAATAAACTTGACTCCCAAATTTTCCATTCAAATTGACTATGAACAAGACAAACTAGCATTGTAATGCTTAAAGAAAACATTGTTGCATATAAGTCAATTATTTATGAATATCATTTTTACAAATTACCCAACTATGGGGATATGCAACAAGTGCATTTTTTTTTTTTTACAAACTTCATTTGGACAAATAGTCTGCCCATTTCTCACCCAACCAGGTAAATCAACCCTCTATTTGAACTTTCTCTTCTTCTGAAGCTGCTTCAGGGATGGTCACATCTTGCACTACCTTTTCTGTTGTTGCTTCCTCTTCTAGTGCTTACATGATTTCCTTTCCTTTACTAGGATGAAGTTGTGGAAACAATTTCCAACACTCCTTGACCTAATGCCCACTGATAATGCAGTGAGTTTAGAAGTTATTTTGAGCTCCTATCCGCTCAATTTCCTTTATCCTTGGATGAGATTTTCTCCTTTCGGTCTCAATTCTAGTAGACATAAACATATTCCTGATGATTTCTTTACTTTTATCACACTTATCTACACAATGGTTAGATGAAAGGAAAGAGGTGTCTCGAAACATTTTCCTCAACATGTTCTTCAAATCTGCATGTTGTTTTCCATCATAAATAACATTCAAATTAACAAAACGGTTATACCTTTGTTTGCTGCAATTTGGATTACACTTCCCGTGTGAGGAACTTGCTTGGCAAGAAGAACCTGTCTTTCCTTCTACTTCAACTTTTACATCTCTCTTTGGAGATGTTATGCACTGTATGTCCTCCTTATACTTGAGGAACCAAGCGGGAACCATTTCTGGATGTAACTCCCAACATCTTGCCTTCTCGTGTCCTCCCTTACAGAAAAAGGAGCACGATATCCATGAACTATTGCTAAAAGAACACTCTTCTTTTGAAACATAGCCTAAGACTTCATATTTAGACCTCTCCCTGGATGCAATTGGATTTTTAATGTCTTGTTGGTTTATGCCAAGGTCTCCTCCCTTGTAACCCATCCTGGTTAAGAGCTTGGATCCCATCACTTTAGTATGTTTTTCAAAGGCCGCAAATTAATTTACATTAATACTTCCACATAAGGAAGAAGCATATAAATTCTTACCATTTTCTTCATCTTTTTATTAACACACGAAGATGTTTTTGAATTCCCTTTTGATTAGAGATGTGGCCCCTTGGACTCTTCAGCTTTCTTCTCTCAGCTCCTCAAATTTGGTTGCCGATAGAACCTCATCTTCCACATCATGTGGGAAAAAGGTACAAACTTGTTTATCTACCTTCTCTGGAGGACTTTCTACACTATCATCTTGCATAATAGTTGTAGAAAAACATGAAGATTGTGGAGAAGATGGTGGTTTATCACCATTCCAGTTACCTTCTTCCCTTGGAGAACATTCTCCTCTTGGAGATTTGGAGCTTTCACCTTGAAATTTGGTATTCCTCTCTTCATAGAGGACTTTCACCATTTTTTCCATGTCTAAGAAAACATTTCTAAAATATTTCACATCCTTTGACATTCTTGCAGGCTCTCCTCCTTGGTACGTGCTTGGCTTGAATATTCTACTATAATTTGAGGTAGAACTCGGTGGTAGATATTGTAACAATCTTTCTCTCCTTTCAAAAACCCTCTCCTCAATGAGCTTAAAAACACATTCACTTGCAAACAACAGTCATTTCCTCCTTGCACAAAGAAAATCATAGCTTCGATACCAACCTAATCTAAAATGGAGCAGATTTGTAATGTTGTGCTAATTCCCCATTCATAATATAAAAATGTGGTTGAGGTTTGTACTCCAAAATAGCAAGTAAAATCATGAATTTTATGTGTTTTTTACTTAAGTTATTTTCATGAAGAAAACTTAAAACATGAAACCATAACATTGAATGCAAGCATGCATCAGAGAGTAATACACCAACCACTAATAAAGGAGTTCACCCTTCCTAGGTTACATCTCCTTGGATCAGCTCTATAGGCATGACCCCTTCTCATTATGCTCACAATTCTTTAGTGATAAAGAGTATATAAGTGTTCTGATAAAAAGAGTGGCTAGTGTCCCCTTCAAGGAAACATTATTCTACAAAGAACTCTCACTCTAACACATGAAAACCTATAATTAGTCATGAAATAATCAACAAGCTAAGGAGCTTCCAATACCATAAACAATACTACAATCCACTTGAAGTACTTAAACAAGTATCTTTCTCCAAACACATATAGAGAAAAGAAGAACTAAAGTTACAACACTACTGCAATTGCTTTTGTAGAAAGCACATGGCATCTAGAAGACCCCTGCAAGGTCATCTCCATCTTCATACTCCTCCATAAACTGAATCAACACTCTAGTTGACCAGAGTAACCATAGGCTTCACTTTTCAAAAAACCTATCCAGAAGTGTTCCTTTGATCCTAAAACATGTTCCAATCAGTTCATAATGCCCAAAAATGGATATCTAGCCTCTTTTTGCATCCCATTTGGTCGTAAATTGCCTTAGTTATGACTTATGTCAGCCTTTCCACAATTTTCTCCTCCAAATCTGGCTTACTTCCAGTTAAATTCATTATCCGTAGTTAAATAGGTAATTCCACCGAAATCGGTGGTCCCACCATCTTTCCCCCTATCTCGTGGTTAAGGGCTGATTGGTCACATGCAGAGTGGTGGTCTGATGGAAAAGGTTACAGTTCCGCAACTCTGTCAGATATCGCAATCGACTTTGCCAGGGGTGATTCTTATACACAAGACTTAACACATTGTGACATGCAATCTGGTGATGTGGTGGACCTAATGACTTATAAAATAAAACTCTGAAACATATTGCGTCTGGGACTTATCACTTATCACAATCAATAGATAACCCCAAGACCAAACAATAGGGACTCTACGATACATGGATTTGTCAGGATTATGAAACATAACATATAACATATCGCATCCGGCAGTCCTATTGCAATTGGAACTTTCCCTCGGTCGATATCAAAGTCCATACACTACGATAGAAGTGGACTCACCAGGGTTATAACTAGAATCTAAATTCTCATCGCATCTGGGAGATCTCATTGCATTTCGCATTGGCGGAGAACTGATGGTAATGTAATGCGGGTCTTTCTACGTTTGTGATATGTGATAAATCACATCACAATCGTGTTTGAACCAAGGCTGATTATTAACTCCTCCAATATGCCATATGTGGGGGCCAATGGAAACCTACCACTTGGCAATTTTGCATTCACTGAAGGGCTTTGCAACGTCATCCAATCTTGCCATGTAGACAAGTCAAACTTGAACTTTGACCTCCTCCAACTTCTACATACGAGCTTGGATTTGAGTGTCGTTCACACTGTGGATTAAAAATCATGAGCTCTTCGATCTGAAGCTAATCTTATCAAGATTCTGACAGTTTGGTCTTTTGGGCAAATTTTGAGCTCTTGATCATGGAGAGACTTGAAGAGGACTGTGAAAGGGAGAGTCTTGGAGAGTAGCAAAATGTTGTTGAAATGAATCTGAAATTCCTAAAATAAATTACTAAGTAGTTCTACCTGGTGGATTTGTCCATGAGTGGTATTGAGAGGAACTAAAACTTAGCTTCTTCATTTTGCCTTGTATATCTCTCTACTGCTATATTTTGGTACTGCCTAGGAGCTCTTATAACTTGGGGGTTCTAGGGCGATAAGTTCTCCCTGGATATGCTTGGGTGGAAAACTAAATGGTTCATAATTAGTTGGTAAGGGCATTGGATCTAGATCATACTCTCATATGTTTCAAGTTATATATTCTCAAGTATATCTATAAATTCTCTTGAAATTTTGGTTTCTTATTAGTTTTAAAGTGTTGAGATTTTATATTTATTATTGCTACCTTAAATTATTATGAAATTATGAATATTTATGCAATATTTAGAAAGTTATTTCTAAGCTAACCCACAATGAGTTAACAACTTCATGGCATCTATGTATGAGAATATACATGCAGGGAATTAAAAGAAGAATGTGTTGCCAAGGATTTCAAATTATGCTTATAATGAAATTTTCTCCATAACAGGTCATGTCTATTATCTAAACCTAATATTATATGTTTGATAGTGTTTCATTGTCCCTTTTAGCAATTTAATACATGGTTATTGCCTCCTATGAATTGGGTTGTTATTTCTTTTACGTAGATATAGGTTCAAGCTTGCATGCCATCTGTTTCACAAAAATTATAAATGAAATTCCTAGAGGTAGCATATTTGCTAGTTTTTAAAAATGCCTCTATGTGTGGTTTTGTACTGATTCAAGATAATATCAAGGGTTATATGTGCTATAGGAACCTATAACCCCCATTTGATTCCAAAAAAAACACTTTTCAAAACCCGAATCATAAATTTGGGCGATTTTACAAATTACTGTTGTTAGTAATGTGGGCATGTTATCGAGCCTTTGATGAAAGACTAAGATTATTTAGTCCCTGTTTCAAGATGCCAACATTTGAAGCTTCAATTTCCGAATTTTACAAGACAAATAGGTTGAAGAGGAATCGTGAATTCATTGTTGCCAAATGTTTGACAAAATACCTCAATGGCTTTTGATTTCATTCCTGCAAAATGTTTGTCAAAAGGTCTTAACGGTTGTAGATTACATGTTTGCTAAATGTTTGTCAAAAGGCATGGATGGTTGTAGATTTTGTTCATATAATTTATTAGAGTAAAATTTTTACTAACGTAGTTTTTTTAATATACTAGAAATTTATGATTAGACTATCTAATGGATATAGCTTCCTGTGTCTGCAAATATTTGGTATAAATATGAAAAATGAATTTAATGATTTGCTGAAGTGTGAACAGAGAATGGGACAGTTTCTACTTTTATTATCTAAATATTTCATGAAAAAAATGGGTGGTGGTTGTTGGAAACAATTTTACAAGAAAAATTATGTAGGAATTAATTACTTGTGTAATTGAGAATAATAAGTTCATCAGAATTGCATTTATTCAGGGGTGCACCCTTATGCTTTAGTAACTGTAACAATCAACTATTTCTACCTGATTTTGGCTGGTACATCGTTTTACTTGGCACTTTTTGAAGAATAATATGCTTCTTAATTGGTAATAGTAGTTGTTCTTGTTGCAACATTCATTATACAATTCTCATGATTGAAGCATTGCCTTAATAACTGGGATTGAGAAATTTTAATTGATGAATTTGGAAATGTTATTGGGTCAATATAGTTTGTGATAACATTTCACAAAATATCATATTTATTAAATTTATTGATGAAGAGAGACATATTCTTCCCTCAATTACCTTTCTCATACACCTATATGTGATTTTTTTTATAAAATCATAATACTTTATGGTTATGATGTCAAGACTCAATAAGTGGAACCTATTTAGCATAATCTAGGGGGTCAAATAGGTTGATTAGGCTTAATGCACACACATCACATTATGATTGAATTTATTTTTAGTCTTACTTAGAACTCATGTATAAGTATGAAAATAGCACATGCTACCTTATTTTAAACTTTGAAGAGAATTGTGTTTTGGAATTGGTTTTAAGGGAAAGTTATCCCCAACTTCTTATGTGATATTCTTATATTGAAATATGAAAAAACTTGATCATGTTATAGCTAAGTCATTAATGTAACAAAAAAAATGAGTATTAGTGATTAGTATGACCTCTACTTCTCTATATTATCGATGGTTGGTAAGGTGGGACCTTACATATGGTACCAAAGATAGGTTAAAACACTAGGGCCTAATGGGCCAACATGGTTGCTTGTAGGTTGATGCATGAATGTTGATTTTGTATGCATGTTGAGTTATTGTGTATGTTGACTTGGAAGCATATTGATTGCATAATATTATCATTATTATGTCATTTAGAAACTCATGAAAGAAAAATAATGTCTTACTATATTCCTTTATATTTTTGTTAAGACAAATTATGAGAAATATGATAAAGGACTTAAAGACATGTTAGGAAAGGATGTGTTTGAGAAGTTGGGTTTAAACCCAAGCATGCGAATGTATTTATTTTCAATGGGTGAGTGAGATATATGGAGTGGATGCATGGTTGCATATATGTTTAATGAATCATTATCGACATGATATGGGCCTACTAGCCATCTTTACTAGCTAAAATTGTGTCTACTAGGAAAAACATTGGCCTAATCTAAACTATAGTATGATGAACTTGGTGTGTATGCTTTGGGAATGTGTAAAACGTGTAAGGCCAAGATTCAACTAACATGATGATTGTGTTCATCATGTTAATTTTGACTCTTTTATTATCTACACTAATGAAAACTTAACAAAATATTGCTTGAAGTGTGTCACTTTTAACTATGAATGTAGATTCACGAGTAATGTATGTGCATTATTTGATGTGTTAAAATATGATTTGGGAATACATTCTTAAAAATTAAGATGGAATTCATATGATTTGCTTGACAAGATTTTGTGTAGTTTGGGTTGACATTATTCATCAAATAACTTGAAATTACTCAAATACTAGGTTGTGGTGTGACCTTCCTAATGAACAAAAGGCTGAAATGGCTAGTGCATGGAGGGTTGTGGAAACCATTTTAAGGAACACTTGAAGGTTATGTTTTCCTTAAGTTATATTTGTGTGTGGAATTCATACTAGAATATATCTATGAGATAATGTATGGGTGTGGAATCCATACTAGCATATATATATAAGCTAATGTATGGGTGTGTAATTCATACTAACATATTTCTATGAGCTAAGTAATGAGGTAAGGTATGGGTGTGGAATCCATACTAACATTTATCTATGAGATAAGTAATTCTCCAGGTTAGAATGAACAAAAATATCTTGATGGAATCTCATAGAAATGATTAAGGAGGATTAATTCTGTGTAATTAAAGTTAAATGGATAGTGACTCATAACATGAATTTGCTTGAGATTTAAATCCATTATTTTACTTTTATTACAAATGAATATACTAATATTGGTATATTGAACACCATTAGGTGGTTGAGAATGTTTGGAATAATTTATTTTGATATATGGAGTCAAGTGTGAACTAGGTATCTATCCTCTAGTATTGTAATTCTTTGTATGTGTTGGATGTAGATATAATTAAAATGATTTTCAAATGCTTGAAATGTAGAAAAATATTATTGTGATAAGTTGATGAAATATATTTTCTCTTGGATTAAGCCAAATTAGGTCTAGGAAAGCCATAATAGTCTCTTTCATGATTTTGTCAGTTGAACATTGGTTGAATTTTATTTACCCAAATTAATTAGAGAAATTATGATGATTGAACTCATGAATTACTCTGAACTATTGCTAGTTAGGTGATTGAGTCAAAATTCATATTGTTTATGAACTTTTTATTTCTTGGAATTTTATTAACTTGTAAATTGTTAAAAGAATAACATGTTTAGAAGATAAACATTTTATGTGGTGAGAACTTTGTTTTATTTGAACTTAATTAAAAAGGTATGTGATTAATGAAAAGCTTAGTTGAGTTCTTGTTTTACAAGAATATGTGCTTGTGATATTTTTTGAGGGAGAAATTGAATGAGTGAGACCACATTTTCATGAATTGGAATTATTGCATGATTTAGAAGCCTAATATGATTGTATTATATGTGGAAAGGAAGTGATTGATGGATTTAGGAATTTTGTACTTGGATGTATAGTTGTATGAGTAGTTAGTAATGCTACAAAAGGTTATAATCTCTAGAGGTACTTAAAAAAAAATTATCTTTAGGCTAGAAATGTCTTTATGATAGTCTAAATCTTATTTAAAATCAACAAGATCCTTCGTAGCTTGAGAAATGCATGGTTTTCATAGCTGATTTTTTTGTGTGTATGTATTAATACTAAGGAATAGGACATGAAACCAAATGAATTGACTAATTATTGAATATAAATCATGAGTGATTTTATAGTGGGAAAACAAGTTCAATTACAGTGATAAAGATAGGTTCAATAATATAGATATTTTATTTATGTAATTACAAAAGTTGTTCTTTATGACAAGGTACTTTCGAAAAGATATATTTAATCATTTTTGGAATGAATATCCTATAACTGAGTCATTCATAATTGAATCTCAAGTAAGAGAAGTGAATAATAATGAGGATTATGGAAATTCAAGAAATGGTCTATAATATAAAAGTGGGTCAATGAGGACTCTATGGAACCTTAGATTGGTAAAAAAAAAAAAATATGTCTTGTACCTCAAATTGTGATTTTTCCAAAAGAGTAAACATTTCGTAATTTTTATAGGTAGACCCTAAATATTTTGATTGCCAGGATGTATTATGGAATGAGAAGGGGAAACGTGGGTTGATAAGACATAAACCAAGTTGGATGTAAGAGTGGGTTTTATATATGACATTAGGCTTTTTTGTGTAGTTTCATTGACAATTGTATGTGGATGATGTTATGCTTCTTGTATGCAAATTTGATTGTGAAATGGGATGTACCATAATTGTTGTTTATACAACCAATGTGTGAGCTATTTATACCTTGGAAAACTCAACATACTATAGAACCAAGAAGATGACACATGTAGGATTCATGCAGACTATGAGAAAGAGAAACATGTAGAATATCAAATTATTATAAATAACTTAAGTAGATGTCATATCAATTACATAAAATAGTATTTTGATATGGTATTATAAATTGTATGGCTGGTTTTGATATAGAAATATTTCTCATTTTATATCAAAACATGCCTAGTATCGCATTAAAAGCCGCAATTACCACTCTGTAAAAGATTGGAGGGGCATTCTTCAGTCCAAAAGGCATTACCGTATATTGAAAACAACTTCATTCCATCGCGAAGGTGGCCTTACTCCAATCCTTCGACCCAATATTGATATGATGGTACCCCAAAAACCCATTAGTGAATGAGTAGGCTTCTTGCCCTCCAACATTATCCAACACTTCATCTGTAAACGATGTAGGGAATGGGTCATGGGCGCATGTATCATTCAACTTCCTCAGATCTACACATATCTAAATTTGATCCTGCTTCTTATTTTCTTGGACTACCATGGGACTTACCTAGTCTGATTCCTCCACAAGTTCAATGATCCCATCTTCCAGCATCTTAGCCAACTCTTCGTGCACATTTTCCTTATATTTTGGATTTAATCGATAGGGGCGCTACTTTACAGGCTTTGTGTCTGGCTTCAAAGTAATCTTCATGACACCCAAATCCCCTAATAACCCCTTTAGGTCAGAAAACTTGGTGGGAAACAAGTCCTGATACTTGCGCAATAGTTTTGTGACCTTATCAACTGTATCTTCATCTCAATAGTCACCAATCTTAGCAAACTTCGACTGCACGTCTGATCAAATATTTACCTACTTAGTCTTTAAAGGCTATGATATGTTAGGGATTATTGCATTGGGTCCCTTGACCTTGCACTGTCCTTAAGACTCAGAAATGATGATGTTTATGGGGTCATCTTCACCTTCTTCTCTAGTTACATTACAACATTCCAGCACATGGTGCAACTAGGTGCTCCAATCTAGATGAACCCCATGCTACTGGTTCCTTAGGGATTTTAAAGATGGAAACTTTGATTTCTTGGAGAGCCTCATTAATACATTGAAAGTCATCTTCAAAGATGAATGTGAATAGGAAACTTTCCTTCAGGATATCCCATTCGATCATCCCATGTCACATCTCAATTTCTAGATACCAATTCATTGGAGTGGTATCCAAAGTCTGACAAAATATATGAACCCATTCCAGCTACGGTTCCTCTCCCCATGTTTTATTCCATCATACTAAATGTTTGCACGGATCGTCCTTTACTGTGTATTTCTCCACCATATGGGTACTAGCATACCTAAACCTCAGCTTCATCATTCGCCTATATTCCTTCCAATCGGCGAAGCTATCCTTATGCACACTCCACCACTGGGTAGGGGTAGCATGAAGTGCTAAATATAGTGCTTGGAATCGATGCTCTTTTGGCACATCCCTCTCAAATTTGTCCAAAAATAAATTAACATCTTTTAAACCATCACAATAAGGTGAATTCCTTACCTCAGTGGATATGCATTGGATCGATTTCATCAACAAGTTACAACGCAACAAGGATACTTCATGTAATCGGTTCTACTAATGCTCACGTTCTTCATCAGAATCTGAAGTGCTGGAACTACCCCTATCTCAGGCGATCTAGCCATTCACCATAGGGTTGATCCAATCTGCATCACAGGTAGTGATATTACAAATATGATCAAGATCATCCTCATCATAATCCCACACCGGTTTGGTATATCGCGCACCTTTAGTTAGATCCAAAGGAACAATGACCCGGAGCACCTTTCTTTCAAACATCATTATGCACTTCTTAAGGTTAATAATCACATCCATATCAAAGGCCCAATATATGCCTAGTAGCACAGGGTAAGGTTTACTATCGTCAACTATCTTGATCACTTCAAATTCGGCTCCCAAGTGTGCATTGGCTAAACATTCACGTCAAATCCTAGATTGAGAATTACTTGATCCATCTCATATTCCCCAATTTGTGCAGTCAGTGACATCTAGTGACCTGTCCGCTTCTTTCTTTTACCTACATTGTGTACCGTGTGTTGTTCTAGAGGAGCTTTAATCTTATATGTACAATTATCCATTAGATATTGTATCCCTTCTACCACCCTTCTATCCCGTAGGAGTTTCATACAAGTCTTCAAAAATGTGGCTAACAATGAGGGGTCTACATTTTGTGGGCTGTTGCTTTCACCAGACTTCTCTCGACTTCCTGTTGTAGAGGATTCTACAAAACTCTTTTTAGCTTCCATAAAGTTTTCCTTTTCATGGCTTAGGTCAAACCTAACTTCCTTCTCATCATCTTTATGTACCCATCATTAAGCCTCTGTTTGATTTCCCTTATCGTCCCCTATGGCTATGCCACTTCGTGTTATGATATTGACAATAGGCTTCTCTTCACGACACTCCACTCTCATCATTTGAATATTTTGCGTAGGTGTTTAAGCTTTCTTTTCCTGCATCTTTGCTAATATAAGTACTGGGAAATATTCTATGACATGGTTGAATTGCTGGAAATAGTAACAAGAGGGGTGTGTCAGGTTCTGATAATCACGTGGAAAAGGACCTACCTCTCCACAATTGTAACAAATAACCTATCTGCGACCCCTTCTAGCTTCTCCTCCTCATCCTCTCCCTCGGGCTTGGAACCCTCCATGCACTACACCTACACCCTGATCCTAAGGCCAATTTTCCACTTGCATCCTATATGGAGGAGTTGACTCGATCATCAATCATAGCTCTGAGAATTTCACTCATCATGCCAAACTAATTTACAGAAAGTGCAAAACAACTATTGTGGAGTTTGCACAAACTTCTGTAGTAGATGAAAGTTATCCATCATGTGTTTCCCATAGATTTGACAGATAGCGCACCATAAGGTTACCCCTGTACTCATCCTAGCAGTGTTTTCTGGTTTTAGGGGGACAGGACCTCCCCTAATAAGGTAATTGTGATAGATTAGACAATGGTCCTTATCATGACCATGGACTTTACACTTTAGGCACCAAAAATTCGCACACACCTCAGGCTAAACTTCCTTTCCCTTCTTAAGACTTTGTAACTCCATGTGCAGGTTGGCTAGCGATGACTGAGTTGTTGCACCCCAAGATTCCTACCCTACACACGTGAAGCCTCCAATCTCATGATAGTCTCCAAAGCCTTAGCTGGCGTTCCTATTTTCTATTTCGATAGTCGTAATCTCATGTGAGGTGGGAGCGAAGAAATGTACCAAACTCTATGTTGATCATCAAATATTTTTAGGTTAGCCTGATGAATCAGACACTTCAATATGTTCACCCCCTGCTGAATATATTTAAATTTTTTCTTTGTATTGAAATTTTTTGCTCTGTATTGAAAATAGATATACAAATGCACAATTACTGGATCAAAATTGTCTTTATTAGATGGATTCTTCCAAGTACAAACTCTTTTCCCCTAGACACTCAATTGTAGGGGCCTGCGCACTAAGCTTGCGGACTTACCAAGGTCTCTGTGCACTCAGATGCAGGAGCCTTCCCCTTCACCTAAGTCTAGGAAATAGACATTTCTACCTTAGCTTACTTTCCCAAAACAATGACCTTCCAGTATTACTTATCTTTTAGACTCGCCATAATCCTTCTATATATATTTTTTGTTATTACAATACCATGGTCTGCGGACCATGGGTAGGTCTCAAAAATTCTTATCTCCTAACAACCTAAGGGACTAAATCCCCTTTGACTCTTATTATCTTTGCACTCTGCGTCCTTAAATCGTGGAATTTACATTTGTACAAAAAGTAAGTACCAAAATTTGACCCCACAAGACCCTATCCCAACATTTACTTATGTAATTATTTATTTTATTTTCTACACTAACCTACTCTACCTTGAAAAATAAAATATATTTACGTATAAGAGTACTTCCAATGGAACCATTTTTGAAATAAGGCCTCAAGTGTGTATATACCCGAATTTGAGAAATGCATGTCTATAATTACTAGGGTATGAGAGACCAACTTCCCCCTTAAGGATAGTGCCAAGAATCGGTAAAGTAGGGTGTGATGTTGCAAGAAAATGATAGAGTGAAACCAGTCTTCAATAAAGTCTTTATTTCCAATAGTTTTCATATCATGAAGTTCTTTGACTAGGTTCCAGATTGTGTTGACTCTTTCTTCCTTGACCTTGACCCATAAGTTTAGGGGGTCTTCCCCTACCCCTTTTTCTTATTTTTTTGTTCATACAATCTAGAGAACAGAATCATTCAAATGAATCTAAAGCTCAAGACTTGGAACAGCGTGAAAACTTCCTTTCCTGGGATGAGAGAGTAGCTCTAAAATCAAGAAGACAAAAGAAAGGGAAACAAAACAACCATAAAATCTAAGCTTAGGACCTGAAACAGGATGGAAACTTCCCTTCCCATGACGAGAGAATGGTCGGTCCTATGGTCAATATTAGTTGTACTTTTTCAACTTGGATAGCCTCCCAAAAATGGTGCCAAAATGTTGGTGTTCAGATATGAATTATATAATTTACGCTTCTCGACATTAATTATTAATTTGGCGCTCATCTTGTTATTTCAAGGTTACTGTGCAAAGTCTATGCAGGCCATAGTTTCCCTACCTAGCATTGAGCATTTAATCAACAATATAAAAATGTGTAATAGCAAGCAATGACAGTAACAACAAGCAGAGTAACAACATAATAGGACTCACAACAACAAAAACTTAATGAACCATTACAACGATAAATAAATAATCACAACAACAAAAAAATCTACACATACCACTAATCCAACAACACTTGATTAGGAGAGTGGACCCAACTCTATGATCAGAGTTGTGGAAAAAAGATCGAATGCTAGATAATACTTAGAATATCAAGATTTCATTAATCAAAAGCAAAATATAAAAGCCCATTATTACATTCTATTATTATATTCAACAACCCCCCATTTGTTAATAGTAGTCAATATTACATTAATAAATGGGGACACTTTAAAAAATATTTCCAAAAATAAGTTTAGCATTTAGGCATTTTCTTTATTAATTTTGGAATAAAACAAGATATCAATCAAACCCCTTTTCAAAAGAACTAGTAAATGCTGGTCTTTCCTGCATATCACATGATTAAGCATGATTGAAAGCCTTGCTAATCCACCAAATCTAGCGAAAAGCAATCAAAGAAGCACTTCGTGCTAAAACGCTTTGAAACTACTAAGTTTCTTATATAAACTAGATCCTTAGGCATTTCTCATCAAAACTAAGACTCACATCGCATATCACTATTTGTAGAAGGCACGCCTTAATAAGTTACCTCAGAAACAAGTGAAATACGAAATTTCGATCACATCATTTCCCTTATTGCATTGCATTTTGAGTATTTAAAAGAACACCATAGAATTACCGCCCGTCGAAATTGTGAAATGCGATCAAGACTCGAACCCACTCCCGGCACAAATTACAAACAAATGTTTAGGTCTGCCGCTTAGTAAAAGGGTCTTTAGATAAAATACCTAAAAAATGAGCTATGTCTTAGAAATAATAACAAGTGGCTCGCATCTCGTATCTCGCATCTCGCAGAAACATATGAGATGATAAGGAAAGAAAAAAGGAATAATGTGATAATGTGATTTGCGATATTCCTTTGCAAATCGCAAAATCAACAATATCGCAATTCAAAGGATCGCCACCCTAAAAGATTTCTTCTCGACTTATGATGCAGACATTTATGAGCATTAAAGCTAAGAGATAACGAACATTAATGGGCATTTAGTGAAGGTTAATGGCATTTATGTGTGAAAAGCCATTTAACGTGATATGATATCTTTTTACCTGCGTTCAAAAAAAACTCCTTTTATCACCTTTACAAGTTGTCTATATTATTCCATTTCATGTTCATTATTATCTCTGTACATCCGATAGCTGTTTTTTTTCTCCACTTTCAGGAACAATCCACAGAACAAATCTTTAGGAGTGATGGTGAAGAGAGGCAAGGCAATCACATCTAAGAAATTAGAAATGACTCCCCTATTTTCGGATATTACATGCAACAAAGTTGGAGGAGCCTCTACATTGGAAACCATGTAGAACATATTAGAAGAAGAGGAACCAAGACTTCTGGAAACAAAGATCACAGCTGACGATTGTGATTCCTTAAATGCCTCCAATTTTTAGATGACATGCCTATTTTTTCATCGCATAGCTGTGCGCCCAAAGAATCCCTTACACATATATGGTTAAATGGGTTATTGATGAGGCCAATATCTCAGACAGAGAATTCAGGACTAGAAGCCAAGAAGTTATAGGATATTTTTCGTCAAGCAAACTACGGCTTATGTAGCACCTACCAGAGCCACAAGTCATCTACAATAAAAAATTCGTTGAGAAGCTTGCTAAAGAGAACAAGGAACCAACAGATTGCACTCGGGCCTGGTCAAATAACGAGGGAAAAATCAAAAAGGAAAAGAACGGTATGTACTCTACTACGTCTATTTATCCCCCTCATAGTTTTGTAGCACCCATGCTATGTAGGATGTTTGGCAAGCCCAACAGCTCTAAATTTTCCCAAGAATGGCTACCATTAATAGATGCAGCTGTAAACACAACTATAATGAATTGGGCCCAAACGTTTTCTGATAATTTAGCAAAGGAAATAATCGATTATAGGAGGATAAGGAGTGTCTCAATGAGGGTTTACCCTCCATTTTCTATGAGTGCCTATGTGATGGATGCAATTTGTTTTGGTTCAAAATTTCCTGTCAATAGATGGAAGTGGATTGTCCAAGACCCACTTCCCATTCATATATACCATAAATACATGTGGGAATCTCAGTTTCGCCCGCTTTTTTACAAAATTTGTCATGGATTCATGTTCCCTATCCACAAACAAGTTTACAACCGAGACTCTCCTAGGTTTTCAAAGGAGGCTGAGGTAGATATCATCCCAGTGGCTAGATGGTTTGGAGAGGAAACATTCATGTATATCAGGGTATTTGACAACATTGCCTCACCACATGTCCTCCCATACTATGTTCCTGAAAAATTAATGGCTAGAGAGATAGCCTATCAAACAACTAGTGAGGGTGCACTGAGTAAAGCATTAAAGGAAGAAAAAAAGGCCATTTGGCCTACATTCCCTTTGCAGTGTGGAGTGTTTGCACTACACGATGTCAGGCATGCATTTAAATAAGTAGATATCATGTTATCTCTACAATTACCTAAATTCATAGGTGGGCAGTATGACCCATTTGGCACTACCAAAGAATTTACTACCATGGTAAATGTGAAGGTATTCAGTCATGAGAAAGATGGATTTTGTTAGCCTCCTGCGCATAGCAGGTATTCATATTTCATGATCGACATTTTTACATGCCAAATATGTCATACTTTGCAGGCTGCAATGTTCCATATTTGCTACTGAGGCCAAAGAAGTGTCCATGAGAGTGTGCTAGTCCAAGTGCCTCTGTTGTATTCCAATTTTAATGAGTTATTCCATTTTTGAAGAATTTTCAGTTAAAGGGAGGTCCAAACAGCTTAATCTTGGTCTCCCTAGGTTTCAATTTACTTTTGTAGAATATAGAGAATCATTATTTGTCCAAACAGCTTAAGCTTGGCAGATTCTTAGATAGGTAGAGAAGCAAGGGTGCTCAACAGCCTAATCTGAGCCCTTGGATGAAATAAGTATAGATGTAGATAGGAGGCCAGTTAACAGAAAAAAGTTGAAAAGCTGGGTTTGCTAATTCAAGTGCACCCAAACCAAAAGAAGAAAAAATGTTAGGTGTATTAGGCTGGGTAGGTAGTTTGAGGTTGCAGAAGCAGATTGGTAATCACTTGTGGTCTTGTCAAGAAGGACTCATCTCATTTGTGGCATTGGCACCAAGCAATGACTTGATGGTACAACAGTGGAAGCATGACTAACTTCCCCTTCATTCCCCCAGAAATCATTTACTAACACCCCCTTGAGGACCTTGGGATCTGCCCAACAAGTCCTGCTTTCAGCTCATTTGCGTGAAATATCAAGTCAAGTTTTGACTTTCCTCAATGAAAAGAAGCCACATTTATTATGTAAAATTAATCTTTACACAATCTATTCATTTCCCTATGCTTAAGTTTCCCTTCTAAACTTAGCATGCATCCCCTCCTTTGCATTCCAAAGACCTCAAATTAACATCTAACCCTATTATCTAGCTCCCTAAATCATGTCCCCTCCCCATATTCTACAAAAAAATATATAAAAATCCCAAAATATTACATATCCCACCCTATAGCACTATAGCTATGTAACATGGTTTGGGACTAATCTAAACCCTTCTACGTCTTAAACCTGGAATTACTTTAACCCCTGGTTGAAGTAATAACCCTAGACCCCCCCTCTTTCATCTATAAACCTAACCCTCCCCCTCCACCTGTACTATTAATGGTTTGATGTTCTAAACTCTAATCGTTGCACATAACCCGCAAACCCAAATGAAAAACCCACTTTCCTAAAGTTTTCCCTCCCCCGCCGAAGTTAAATAATTAATACAAGCGTCGCGGGCCTGTCCCCTATCCTTCCACCGCCTTCTCTGTTCCGCCATCCGTCCGATTGCCCACGCCCTAAGATCTACGGTGGGCGGGTCTTTTCCCCTCCGAACCGGTCGATGGTTAGCATCCGGGAGATGGGCGGTTTTCCCGTCGTACTCCCGCCACGCGTCACCCTCTCGACTATGGCGAAGCCCCCTCCTCCCAAACCGCCTGTGCATAAAAGCGGTGCACCATGAAACCAGATACCGCTTCCCCCTGTGTGACGTAAGCACCACGTCACCTTACCACTTCCCCCTGCGTGATGTAATCACCACATCACCCTGCCACATCACCCCGCTGACGTCATCCGCCGTACTGGGTCCCACTACTGACGTCATGCTGACATCATCCGCCGTACTGGGTCCCACTACTGACGTCATGCTGACATCATCCGCCGTACCACTGACGTCATGTTGACGTCTCCCGCCGAAAAAGGGCGCAAAGTGCGAAATCGATGCTTAGGAAGCCCGGAATGAAAATCTAAGGCAGTTTTTGATGTGGGATTAGCGCTTAGCGCTAATCGCGCATCGCTAAGGAAAAAGGGCCAAAATGGAAAGCCTCAGTTTGCAGCAGTTATTTTTGCCTTGAAAGGGCAGAAAAGGGGCGATCTAGCAGTTTAAAGAGTATCAGATCGACAATATCAAAGCAGAGGAGCATTAAAGACCATCCAAACAAAGTCAATGAATACCAGAACAGAGTTAAAGGCCTTTAAAGCTGAGTCATATCAGATTTAATAAAGATCAGAGCCACCTAAGACCATCAGAACCAACTAAGAGTTGCAGATAAGAGATTGATGGCACAGTAATTGCAGATTGGACAGTAGAGCTACCAAAGGATAGATAGCCTCATTTTTTGAAAGCAGCTGCCCCCAGCGCAGCATTAGATAGATATTTTTACATTACTTGCAAGAGAAGTTAGGTTATCTGCATTTATTTCCTCAGATCTTCTATCAGATCTATTTTTGTAGATATTTTGCCTATAAATATAGCCCTGAACAATGTAATAAGGGTTGGTGGGTTGTTTGGTTGATCTCTCATTTGAGATTTGTGCTGTAAATATTAAGAACTTCTATAATCAAAGATTGTTGGAATGTTTGCATATGAACTGCCTGGTTGTGTTTTTAATGGCTAAAGAGCTTGGTATGGAATTCTCGTGCTTGCTCACGGTTCAATAAGTCTTTCCTCCCTCTTTTTATCAGTTTATACGTAGTTGTACCATCTATATATCATAATCTAAGTTGCAGGAAGAAAGAATAGATCAGAACTAGTTTTCATGCCCTCTATGCTCAATTCTTGTAACTTTTCTATGTTTTCCTCTAAATCAGTGATGAATATGCATTCTTAATTGAACATGTTTAAGCTATTTCCTTCATTATATGAATGTTGTCTAGGAATTCTTGATTGCCCTATTCAGCCTTCATCCACTTTCCCTCTTTGGCTGGATGAAAGATCCTTAATTGCCTCTCATCCCCTGACCTCCATTTCATCCTTGTTCCAGCATAAATCATTATGCCATGTGTAGCTGTCCTGCTCCATATTCCCCTCTCCTACCAAAGAAAACACACCCTTCAGTTCACATTCATGGACTCCATGCCCAATGGTTTGAACTTCTTACATTATGCATGCCAACTCTGCTTGAATGGATCAACCATCCCACCAATCTAAATCAAAACCCATGTGCATCATATCTAGCCTAAAATCATCCCTTAAACAAAGCTAAAACCCAAAGAGAGAGCCCTCTCTGACTGCTGGTAGGATAGGACCTGCAGTCCAAATCTTGGTTTGTGGTTACCTCGGCTGTATTCCCTTAGGAGTCAAAGGGAACAACCTGAATGATAACAGATTTGATGAGATATTTTTACAAAAAGAGACGTTCACAGAAGTGAAGCACATGACATCACTACTTTTTGACCCTGGAGAGCTCAACGCCTTTCATGAATACAGATAAAGGAGACTTTTAAAGGTCCCATTGGACCAATTGCGGATTGAACCAATAAGGGAGCCAACTCCCAGCATAAGTCTAGAAGGGAGTTCCAAAGAGAATTCTAAATTTGATTATGAAGCAGAATCCAAAGAAAAGTCTCTCAAGGAGTCAGAGCACTCACAACAACAATCACAAAATGGGAGAAGAAAAAGTAAGGAGTCAGAAAGAGATACAACCCAGTCTACAGAAAAGACAGCTGAGCAAATTTCAGCTAAAAAATAGGTTGAAATTCATTCCACCTCCACCCAGCCAATAAAACGCCTGGTGATTGATTTAGACGAAGAATGGGAGAAATTTGATAAAAAGCTCCATTTAGAGGAATAAACTTTAGAGCTACAAAGTTCATAACAAAGAACAACTCAAGAAATTCCAGTAGAGAAAACTGTAAATAATCAAGAGGTAGAGCACATTCTTGTCCCTCCTACCTCTAAAATTGTTTTGAGGATTGAGGAGATTCCTCCTTTAGATGTATTCTATAGCCCTACCCACAAATCCGTTGTTAAGAGACAAAGGAAGAAGAGGAAGTTGGATTCTATAGCTTCTACTACTGCCAATAATGAACCGATGGATATTGTCTGGAAAGACTCACCCATCGACCCATCCGTGAACCTTAATAGACTATCACAATTACAGTTACTATTGATAAAGCAACCAAGGTACAAATGTTGCTCAAGGAAAGGGAAAATATAATTTTGTTGTTAGAACAACAGTTACACCAAGAAAAATATAACTAACAACCAGAATCATAGTTAGCTAAGCTCCAACAAGAATTTGAGTAGATGAAAGTAAAACATCAAGCCAGCTTAGTAGAAAAGAAAGTGCAAATACAAGGAATAACTGATCTGCATAAAGATGATTTGAAAATTGATCAGTTTATTACTAAAGTTCTTAGCCTTAACTCCCAGCTGATGCACCAAAAGGAACTATTACGATACGATCTCACAATGGAATTCCTATTGCGAGACAAGTGACAGATTGACGAGTCAAGTTTTTTAATTGAGATGAGACTTGAATATGATGAAATCTTGAAAAGATTTTTTGACTTCATTACCTAGCATAATTCAGAAGATGGGAGAAAGTTTGACTTTCCTAAACTAGAGGAATCACACAAGCAAATTTTATTTGCAGACTAGGATTCTAGGCTTGGACAGGCAGAAAAGGCAACAACAAATGCAACAATAGAAACAAACATTATTACTGAGAACATCAATGAAAATTTACATAGCACCAACTTGGTAGCAGAGTCCATTCTAGGTTTTCTTCCAAATGTCAAACAACTTGAACAACAGTGGAGGCAGGCAACAGAGGAAAAAGGAGAAGAAATTAGGCAAATGACCAAGTTAAACTGGGAAGCATACTAGAGAAATTTAGTGAAACCTCACAACCAATGGATGACCCTACGATGCCTAATCACTTCCACAGAGAAAATGATGCCAGCACTAATCGACACCGTGTTCACTGGGCAGTTGAAATCTGACATCGATCGACAGTGACACCTTAAGCTCATGACAGACATCTACGATCTCAAGGATCAAATGCAAATGAGTTAGTCACCATGTTCATTTCTATTTTTGTATTATTTTAGATAATTGGAGGAAGGTCATTTAAACCTCCTCAACTATTTTTGTAAAATTTATTTTTAGTTTTATAGTCTAGTATTTAAACCCCTCTCATGCATTTAGAGACGGATCCAGAAATTCTATTAGAAACAATCTTCAAAACATGCACTTTTGTCCCTTTGAGGAAGTTCTGGTGAAACGAATGGAACAATATTTATTTTTATCTTATTTGGCATCTTCTACTAAAATTGCACTTTTGTACTCTTAGATGGTGTTGGATTGATTGGAAGTATATCAATATTGTTGAATCGCATGAGCAAGACTTATTACAAATGGTACTTTTATCTCGTAATTTGCTTTACTTATGTATTAAGCAATAACTTCTCTTCAAGTTGTTTATGTATGAAAGTTTGAGCTTTGGTTAGCATTATTGCACTTTTGTATGGTCATGACCTAAATTTTATGCTGAATACATGAATAGTTTCTTATGCGATATATCTTTCACAATTGTTTCAGCTAACTATTTATCGAAAACGATTATTGTTAAAATGATTTCATTTCTTATTGCAATTTAATGGTCTTTATTACCAATTTCTTTAAGACATTATTGTAGATCGCATACTTCAAATTTATTCCCGGGTATAGTCATAGCTAGGTAGTGTTTAAATTATGATATATACATGTTATTATTAGTTTAGATTAGATTACTTTTAGGTTAAACATTACTCCAAAATATCACATATCACCCCATTAGCACTATCATAAATTAGATTGGGAAACTGGTCCCATTATCCCCAGTTGGAGCCACTACACCAAACGGAAAAGGAATTGACAACCAAGGTCTGGACCAGCTGGTTTTCTCCCATGTTGTAAGCAATGATTTTCGAGGCTTCAACATTATGGCACTAGAAGGAGGGCCTGACTCTGAATGGCAAGTAAATCCAAATGAAGAGGCCAATCTAAGAGTAAAACTCCCTCACCATCACCTACAACTTCTCAATTTCATTCCAAATATCCTGATCCTAAGCGAGAAGTTGCAAAGAAAACTACAGAAACCACGACTAAAATCCCAAAGAAGCCAGACCATTCTTCTTCTATCGAAGCCCTTGAAGTCCAATCCTTGATTCATAAATTATTGGGGGTTTCGTTATCTCAAGAAGAATCTAAGTTATCCCAAGATAGTGTTACCTCCCAGTTTACCCCATCTCAACGGTTAACAAAAGCACAAAGTGAAAAACTTGGAATCCCACTATTCAAATTCGCTCTACCAAGTCGTAAGAAAGATAAGGAAACATCATCTGAATCTCACAGCGAGGTTCTCTCATGGACACAATCTTCATATTCATTCATCCCATCCATACCATCACAAGATCAATCATCCTCCTCACAACTCCAGATCATGATTCACACAAGTATAGGAACTACATCTCCTCTACCGAATCACCTTCAACCACTACTACACCTTCTCCTACTCACATACCAATAATGGCACAAAATCCTCCAAGACCATAAACAAACCCAGGAGTTGTTAGGATGGATGGGCCTTTACATCAATTACCAACTCATCTAGATAAATGGTTACCAAAATTCAATCTTGATAATGGCCTACTTGATGAGGAACATATAAGCAATTTCATGTTGTCCATTAACTTGAATGAAGTAGTAGAAGAAGACGTAGTTGTAATATTATTTCCATATACTTTACAAGGAGAAGTAGGATCATGGTACTTCTCATTACCATCAAGTTCTATTAATAGTTGGTATGCTTTTCAAGAGCAATTCTTAACTAAATTTGGAGATGATAGATCCGTAGCTACCCTAATCAATGACCTTTGCAATTTGAAATCTAAACCCAAAGAACCCATAAAACACTTCAACTCTTTCTTTAATAAATTACTCAATAAAATACCGTTGGCATCTAAGCCTAGTGATGATGTCCAAAATGAGTGGTATATTTATTCTCTCCCTTCAAACATGGCTATTTTCATCAATAGAGCTCCCAAACCAACTTTGGCAGAAAATATGAAAGAGACAATACTAAATAGCTGTAGAAAAACGCATTCTAGTTGTAGAAAAGAAAAATGCATTAGAAGAACAAAAATATAATAAAGTGAATTTTAGGGATGAATCCAGGAAGAAACCACCTAAATATCCTTTCGATCTTGAAGGTTTACAAAAATTCCTCAAAACCATGTCTAACGAAATGGTTGATATCGAAAAACAGGTAGCAGAAACTTCCTCTAAAAAATATTTTAGACCATTTAAGAGGAATTCTCCTGCTGATCCTAAACCTCCAAATGCTATATCAAATGCTAAATCAAATGGAGAGGAATATGAAGTTTCAGCAAACAAATAACAAATAGATGATGAAGAAGTGGCAGAGATACAAGGAATGTGGGATTTTATTCTTCCCAAAGAAGAAACTGAAGAAGCACTGCCTATTGCCACCCGAAGTAAAAACCCTGTTGACTTGCAACAAATGAATCTAATGCATAGGGCTTCAATGCCACCTCCCAGGGACAAAACATCAGGTAATAAGTCTTCATCGAAATCCACTCAAACAACTCCTTCTCAATTAGATTCTTCACCTTCATCTAAAACCCTAATAGTTTTTGATGAAATGGAATATAATATTGTTGATGATATGAAGAAGACTAGGGAAAACATCACCTTTCATGAGCTTAGAAAATTGAAACATCAATAGAAGCTACTCCTTAAAGAACTCAAAGTAGTACCTACTGCATCTCTTCTTGCTGTTGTGATCTCACAAGCTGCCCATGAAATGGGAAGACCCCCTAGCACTTCTTTAGACAAAATTGATCCAACTAACATCGCTTTGATCGGAGGAAGATCTAAATCTCACACTCCTCCATTTATCCTTACTTTGAAATTTTTAATAGGAACTTACACAACTATTTAGTTGATTCAGGAGATTTATCTAACATTTTACCTAGAATAGTTTGTACAAAGTTGAATGTTCAGCCCTAAAAATATGTTATACGTATAGTATAGTTAGATCAATCTTAAGTTGAAGTTGTTGGGGAACTTAATCAAGTAACCATTAGAATTTTGTCAAACCCTAAATTTTGTCAAGTCATTGACATTCTTGTGGCTGATATTCTTGAGTTCTATGGCTTAATCCTTTGTAGAGATTGGTCAAAGAAACTTCATGGTTATTTTTGCAACTGACTGGTCTCACATGTGGCTTCCTTATAATGGAAAGCCAAATCAAATAAGGGTTGATCGAGAAAAAATTCAAAAGTACATAGTCACAGAGCTAAAAGGAGAAAATGAACCAGTTGCGTATAACAACAATATCATCAGAAACTACTCAGTGGAATCATCTCTAGGAAATTTCAATGCTTACACTTCAACTTTCTTGGAAAACTCTGTTGTATCTCAGGTCTAAATTTTTTCCCAAACAGACACTTCTAAGTGCGTAAATTTTGTAGATAAACCTATAGTTACCTCTTTATTTTGGAAATTATTTTTTGATGGATCTAAATCCAATCATGGAACAAGAGTAGGATGCATATTAGTTAGCCCAGAAGGGGAAAGGATTATGTTAGCATGCAGACTTGACTTTGATTGTACAAACAACACTGTTGAATATCAAGCATGTTCGCTTGAGGGGGCCTGACCTAGGTTTGGAGTTAATTAGCCAAACAACTCCCTGTACTACTGGCCCTTTTGGCAATAGCTCGCGGAGCATGGACTGAGGTCTTACCTAAACAGTATGGGGGGATGTTGGAACTAAGTTTATGCACCCTTGAGATGTCTCAGGGGTTGGTTTAGTCCAACTATGAATACCTTTATGTAGGTTACATCGCACGTTGTCCTGACTTGTGAGACCTTCATGATCTGTTATAATCACCTTTGCACAGCCCTTACCAGGGGCTGAGTTGATTTCGCGCTACCCTAGCAGCGATCTACGCTACTTCCCCAAGTTACACTGCATATCTTACTTATCTTTTTATAATAATTAGTTATCTTCACGTAAACAAATACTTTATCTTATATTAAATTTATCAACACATTCATATAAGTTTTCACATCATATAAACATTAGAAAATCAATTTATATCCGATACATTCAATGCACAAAACAGGAAAAGGATACACATAAATGATGTAAAAATTCTCTTTGTTACTTCTCCAACAATTACAAACTCGACTCGCCCTATGTACTCAGCTGTAGAATTCTGTGCACTCAGTTGTGGACTACTAGGCCTTTGCGCACTCAGCTGCAGAGCCTTCTCCTACTCTATGACCCAAAGACTTGACTCTACACTTAGATAAGACCTAATTCTCCATCTATTTCTTTCTTCTCTCCAACTTCTTTACAACTTAGAGCCTTGCTCTATTTATACAATCCCATGGTCCATGGACCATGGGCAGATTTGTAAAGCTAACATTACATTACAAAAATGAGGGCCGACAACCCTATGACTCATTTATAATATTCATGCTCCGTGCCCACAAAACACAGAGTCTTTACATTGGATTTAGTAAAATTTGGGCTTTAAGCCCCAAAACTTGCCTTGGGGGATCCCGCGTTCAACATACCCGAAAGTAAACATTGTGACTCACCCTCGAGTCACTCTTTCAGTGCGAAGATCTTTGTGTGGAGACCTCCCAACTCTGCTTGGACCGTTGCAAGGTCGGCAACACACTGAGAAGCTACCTGTTGTACCTCCTGCATGCGTTGTTCAGAGACTGTTGTAACTGAACTGCTTCCCTGCTTCTATTTATAGTATTGTGCCTTCTTTTAGCTACCTGGAGCACTAAGACTCTGCTTCAGTGGGCTAGTCAGATAGCCGAGCCACTCGTGTATGGCTTCAACTAACTACCATTCACTCTTCATGCGAAAGGTTCTCCATTTAACTTTATCAACTGCACCACACCTCCGTCTGTGACCTTCTTAATAACATATGGTCCTAGCCAGTGCATTCTAAATTTTCTCGGGAATTTATCAAACTTACTATCATATAGTAATGCCAAATCGTTCACCTTGAAGGTGCACAACTTAATATGTCGATCGTGCCATGCCTTTTCGTGTTTCTTTTGTACCTGTCGGTGAAAGCCAACCATAAATCATTCTTCCTCAAGTTCCTCCAACTGTGTGATTCTTTCCTCCAGGGCTCCGCAGTCCGTCATACCTATGAGCACTGCTATGCATAGACTAGGCACGATGTATTCCATTGGAATTACAGCGTTCACTCCATAGGTCATCCTAGAAGTTGCATGTCCCATCAGTTTCTTTCACGTTGTCCTATAAGCCCATAAAATTGTTTGTACACACAGGTCCCAATCACTTCGCTACACACTACATACCTTTTTTAGTGCTTCGCACACCTCATTGAATGCTTCCGCGTGGATAATCTTCTGTACGATAGTTATCTCCACATTTTTTCATTCCAATTTGAGGAGTCATTTGCGCAATTCCCCCCCCCCCCCCAACACATGCTTATTGACCGTATCTCCCAATGCAAAGTTCATGTGCATCCATGTAGGTTGTTTTCCATATGTTAGCATCCACCTGGCTAGATGTGAGTGCGGTTTATCCCGCCCATTGCATTTATTTTTCAATCGCACTCTAGGCTTCCCAAACCACGTTCACATCATTCTTTTTCATTTGCACCAATCCTCAAAGCTCCCTTTGTGCATACCCCACCACCTTGCGAGCGTAGCGTGTAATATCCATTTCAAGGCTTGGAAATGTTGCTTTTCTGACACCTCCCTTTCAAACTTATCTAGGAAAGTATCTACCTCACCTAATCCATCATAAGTAGAGAGATCTCTCACTTTTTCTGATACACAGTGTAGTGACCTTGTCATCATGTTACAATTAAGCATGGTTACCTCATGTAACCGGTTCGGCCATCGTTCTATCTCTTCATCTGAATCCGAAGTGAAGGAGATTTCGCGCTCCCATAATATTCATCCATCCACGATGGGATTTACCTAGTCTTTCTCCTACATGATTATCTGGTAGATGCAGTCCAAATCGTCATCACTTTCATAGTCGCCCACCGGCTCTGTGTAGCACGATCCCTCAGAAGGGTCTAAGGGTATAAATACATGCGGAGACTTCTTCTCAAAAGTCATCTTGCGCTTCTTCGGATTAATCACCCCGTTAATGTCAATGGCCCAATAAATTCCTAAGAGTGCAAGGTAGGGATTGCTATCATCAACAATCTCCATCACCTCAAAGTCTGCTAGTGCACTCACTCCCTCAATATCCATGGCGATTTCCTGCAATCTCCTGTTAAAATTGGAAACCAGGGCAAAACTTCATGTGGGTCATCTTATTCATGGCTGATAATATTTTTATTAGATTCCTCTCATCGAGAGGTGTAGGATTGATATAAAGATAATCCGATTCCAATAAGTATTCATGGAGATATGAATTTATTTTGATTATGGAATTATTATCAAGCTGACCTAAATCTCATGTAGTCTCAGAAGCCCAACAGTCACATCTATTCACCCACCAACGTTGTGTATAAATATAAGAGGACTTTTCCTCATTTGCATCTCATCTCATGACATCTCTCTCTCTACTGCGCAGATATGAGTCTCTTCTCTACTGCACTGAAATGGGTTTCTCTCTCACACACATGTGAAATCGGAAGTTGTTGATTTGAAGCTGCAACTACAGAAGTAAAGATTGACTTGTGAGGCCTAGAAGATATCCTCTTTGGAACTATGCTATAGTTTCATCTGCACCTCCTCTAAAATCCGCAACTTTTGATGGTGGAATGAAGTCAATCCGATGAACAGTTTGCAAGATATCGACTGCCCTAGTTTGAAGCCGAAAACTGCTGAAACTGAAGCTGCAACTGCAGAAGTAAAGATTGACTTGCGAGGCCTAGAAGATCTCCTCTTTAGAACTGTGTTGTAGGTTCATCTGAGCCTCCTCTGAAAGTCGCAACTTTTGGTGGTGGAATGAAGTCAATCCAATGAACGGTTTGCAAGATATCGACTACCCTAGTTTGAAGCCAGAAACTGCTGAAACTGAAGCTGCAACTGCAGAAGTAAAGACTGACCTACGTGGCCTAGAAGATCTCCTCATCTAAACTACGTTGTAGGTTCATCTGAACCTCCTCTGAAAGCCGAAACTTTTGGTGGTGGAATGAAGTCAATCCGACGGTCGGTTTGTGAGATATCGTCTGCCCTAGTTTAATAATGAAGCCGCTAATGTTGATGTTGCTGATCTAGGGTTTGCTACTACTGATATGAATCAGATTCATTGTACTATTTCTCTCTGCTGAATTATTGAATATAAAAGAAGATTTGATCAAAGGGTTTCCCCACACATTGTG
>APFE030874365.1:214587-237245 GCA_000404065.3 Pinus taeda
TTTGAACCCAGGTAAGGTGGGACACTGATTGGTAGGATGGTCCTCCTCACAAACAAAACACACTTCGACCGAATGCAGTGGGCATTCCTTCTTAGGATGTCTTCTTGTGCACCTAGGGCAGAAGACAGCCAAGGCTCTCTCAGATTCTTCTTTCTTCTGCTAAATCCTGAATGTATCCAGCTGCATGGCAATGGTCTGTCTCACCTCGCTCTTAAGATCTTCTAATTGGTGTGCTAACTCATGTTTGGAGAAAGGGATTCCAACTGAGGTGAGGTTTCCCTTACCTCGTTTCCTAGCTGCCCTGGAGTGGTTTCTAAACACAGTTTTGATGTCCTCATAAGGCAGTTGGTAGATATCCCCCCCAGCTAGCATGTGAAGGGTGTCTAAGAGATCTTCAGGTACCCCTCGGAGCAGAACCAACTTAAGGGATTTGGGGTCAAGTGTGCACCTGACCCTCTTATAACTAAGTTGGAACCTTTCCTCATAGTCCTCTAGAGACTCATCACTTCCCATGGTCATCCGAAAGATCTCCCCTTTTGTTTCCTTGGACCTACAATAACCCGGTACTTGTTGTTAAAGGCTTGCTGCATCTGAGCCCATGTGGTGATACTATTCCCAGGTAAACCCATGAACCAGCGTAGTGCTGCATCCTTGAGGGTGGAAGGAAAAAGTTTTAGCTTTTGTTCATCCTCAGTATAGTCATAGGTTCTACAGAGGACAACAAATTCGAATAGAAAGGTATCAGGATCTTCAGTAGTCAACCCATGGAAGTGGGGTAAAGCAGAGGGGCTAATGTTCTTCATTTTCATCTCACCGTTGGTCTCTCGGATAGGGAAGGCACCTTCTATCCTCTCATTTCCTCCTTGATTATTAGCCATAGTTTCAGGTGGAGTGGTCTCTAACTCTTCTTCTTCTATAGGGCTTTGGTATGCCTCGTGGTGTTCACCTATAGTTTCCTCTGAGTCACTGTTATCACCGAAGAGTGAAGGGTGACTGAGTGAGGTGGTGGGGGTGTTAGGTAGGAATTTTCCTGATCTATCTCTGTTCCTACGAGGCATGAAGCAAAAGGACTTCTTTTTGATTGCTTGTGTGTTTCTTTTCCTGTGCTCCTGCAAAATGAAACAAATTGGTTGCAAACTTGAAATTCTAATCTACACTTGCAGAATTGAAAGTTAAATCTATGAAAGCAGGAAAGCTAATCTATGAAAGCAAGAAAGGCTAATCTACTTTTGCATGAATGAAATTACATAATGGATATGAAATAAACTACTTAGAAGAAAGTGAGAGTAAGAAATTAGAAGAAAAGCAACGATTACTAATACTCTGACGCTTCCCCGGCAACGGCGCCAAAAAGATGGTGAGCTCCACTATTGTAGCAATAATACTACAACTCCTGAGGCTTCCTGTCTCTCATTTTATCAACCCGGTTGTTAGTACAAACTTGGAAGCGACGGTGCTATATTCACAAGTACTAGCTCTTGTCGCAGCTGTCACTTGGTCAGCTGGCACAAGTCCGCTATGGCTCAAGCCAACTTCTATAGGCTCACAGAAGAAGCTTTATCAACGATGGATGAAAGCTAGCTCAAAGGAGACTAAGCTAATTGACAAAAATGAACTAAAAGTAAATCAAAGCATGTAACCCTAGGAAACCCTAATTTGACTAGTCTAATCTCTATAAAGCAATGAGGATGAATAATACTTCTACCAATGCTGCTACTACATCTAACAAGTGGAAATGCATGGATCTAAACTACTGACATTATAAAAGACATGTTTTTATACTTTTTCATTAAGTAGGTGGAGTGATTGTGATTTGTTTACTTATTAGGGTTTGATTGTGCAGATTGGATGGAGAAGGAAGGAAAGCGTGGGACAGGTTGGGGAGGCTAGGTGAGGTTCCTATGGACCCTTGGCATCCATCCACAGAGGCTTCCCACGTGCAGAAGCTCAGCAACCACGTGAAAGACCTCCTACAGGATGTCTGCAGGGGATTCTACAGGAAACTCAGGGTTTCTACAGGATGTCTCTGAATTGCTACAGGATGTCTTTGAATTGCTACAGGATGGTCTACCGTGGAGGATTGAGGTGAGGGAAAGGTGATGGACGGGTAGGAAGGGATGTGAGAGATAGGGAACATGCTGGTGACGGCTCAGGAATGGAAGGATGAGATGGGAAACAGGCGTAGGGAGTGTGTTGGAGTGATGGATGTGATAGGTCAAGGAATGAGGCTACGTGAGGATTAGGAGATGTTTAGGAAAGGGCAGAATGCGGTGTAAGGCAAAGAAACTTGGTTGCATGCAAGGTCAAAACAGAAAGGATGGCAATGGAACGAGATGGAGAAGAGTGTAAATGAAACAAATGACCAAAACTGTTGATCAAACCAAGAAAGCATCAACCTACGCTAAGTATACTGTGATTTTATTGAACAGTGATCCAAAACGCAAGGAGAAATACGTATGGCACTGTGATGAAGAGATGTGTGGTTCGTATAAATGACAAGGAAGCACCTAAATCCAAATCATAACTGTATCAACCAACTCATGCGTGTTTTTGGTGGTCTGCTATGGACTACACCCCAACCTTCAAACGAGATGGCAGTGAGCCTTAACAAACGATTTTAATGGAGCTCCAATGGATGTCATGTATCATGTGCTACGCTAAACAAGTGAAAGTGATTGTACCATAAACAAAATCTATCTAACTCATTAAGAAAATCAAATTACAAGACTGCCATTCAAATTGCATGTGCTAATGAAACTCAAAGTGCTGGAAAAAGAAATAGAACAATACTACAACAGAGGGGATCTATGGCTCTCAGGCTGGGCCCTAACCTAAGAGCTATAGTCTCCTAATAAAACTCAGTAATCGATCACAAACTGTCCTCTTTATTCATAACTCAATGTCATGCCAAACTGGCTTACAGCAAAAAAGGAAGACAAACTTGGACTGATTCCAAAATGATATGATAACCCAAAAGATTCAACAACCTATCTAAGGCTACGGCCTCCATATTTATACAAAAAAGATGATGATCCGCCAAGTAGCCTTGATTCTAGGAGCTCGGCTGTCCACTGAAGTTTAACTGCGGATTTGTGAGGCAGTCAACAGTTGATGACTGCTGTTCCTATAGGACAGCTGGCTACTTCTGAGGCTCGGAGGGGAGATTGATTGGAGCTCGGAGTTCTCGGTGGGAATCACGAGGAATGTCCCAATACTGTGGACATCTCTCCACAAAATTAGCAGTGCCACCTTATGTCTCCTTATTCCTTTCACGTTGTCTTTTGTTCCCCTTTTTTTTAATGCCAAAACCTGGAATCACAATGCATTAGTCACGTGGATAAAGTTTCTAACCTTCCTCCTACAAACAACATGAAATAACTAAGAAATGCATGCATAAGCAAATAAAGATGAATGGTTTGAGCAAGTAAAGTAGGCCAAAATGAGCCCGAATTGTACCAAAATTGGGGCTCATCAGAGACCTAGTATTAAAATGGGATAAATCTCACGAGGAAAAAGGTAAGCATACCAAGTTCCAACAAATGTGGCTTGGCCCGTTTCAGATTATCAAACAAATAGGCCCATCAACCTTTTTATTGTAGGATTTATCAGGCAAGAGAGAATCTATACCTGTTAATGGGAAGATCTTACAGAAATATTTTGCATAGAAGATGATATCTTCTATTCACTGTATATTATTGCCTTTATTTTATTTTCTAGAAATAATAATACAAGTTGAATAACATTTACTTTTGTCTTTACAAATGATAGTCTCTTTTTAATTTTGACTTTTCGTTTATATAAGTAAAGATTGTTATGAAAATTATCTTCACACATGAAACATATATTTAAGTCATGTTACTATCAAATTTCTTGTTCCCTGCCAAAATTATTTGATCTTTGATGGAACTTAATTTTAGAAAGAAATCTTTCCTCTACATCAGTGAAGAAAAGTATCAATAACAAAACAGAGTCTCTCTACAGAAAAGTATCTTCAAACTCTACAATTGTCATCTAGAAGCTTTGAAGGAGCCAATCATTCTCCCCACCTAATTAGCTTTCATTTTTAGAGTGTAATTCTAGAATATACTTAAACTTAAAGGCTAAGAGGTCTCATCAAGATCTGGCTTACCATGACAATAAGATTATAATTAGCTAACATTACCAATATTGCATATCAAAACAGGGTAATGGCTTGATATTGTATTAATCAAAAGGACAAGGGGTCTCATTAAGAGCCATCTTGTTCAGTTAAGTTATAAATCAAGTGAATGACATTGTCAATTTTGGTCACCAAACCAAGACATTGTGATTTAAGTGTTAAAAGGTAAAAGGTTGAAGAAAAAGAATTATTTTAGAAAATAAAAAGGCAGTAAGTATATAAACCTGAGCTTATATTTAAAATTGCATTCTGACCAACATGGGATACTGAATCGCTGGCTAAAAGGTAACCCTGTCAAGGTTATGAACACCTACTAGTAGCAGAGGCTCTACCTATGACAACTGAGTATACCAAAAGCTAATCTGAAAAGAGTCTCCCCATTTTTATCTTTAGAACTAAGTAATGACTGATGTAGACAAAGTAACTTTCTTATGAGTTAAGGATAACCAAAAGGATGATATTGTTTAAATATTCAAAGAGTAGTATGACTTATCTTATATTTTATGTAAATTTTATTTTCTAAATCATCTTTATTTTGGAAGGTTTATAAATTTCAAAAAAACTCTCAAAGACAACTGGTTCTTCCAAGTGAATTGCCAATTGTTGTGCTATTCAATAACCCCCCATTTGTTAATAGTAGTAGTCAATATTACATTAATAAATGGGGACCCTTTAAAAAATATTTCCAAAAATAAGTTTAGCATTTAGGTATTTTCTTCATTAATTTTGGAATAAAACAAGATATCAATCAAACCCCTTTTCAAAAGAACTAGTAAATTCTTGCCTTTCCCACATATTGCATGATTAAGCATGATTGAAAGCCTTTCTAACCCACCAAATCTAGATAAAAGAAATCAAAGAATGACTTTGTGCTAAAACGCTTCAAAACAACTATGATTCTGATATAAACTAGGTCCATAGGTATTTCTCATCAAAACTAAGTCTCGCATTGCATATTGTTATTCGTAGAAGGCACGTCTTAATAAGTTACCTCAAAAACAAGCAAAATGTGAAATTGTGATTGCATCATTTCCCTTACCACATCGCATTTCGAGTATTTAAAATAACACCACAAACTTACCGCCCATCAAAATTGCAAGATGCGATCAAGCCCTGGACCCACTCCTGACACACATTAAAAAAAATATTTAGGTCCATTGCTTAGTAAAAAGGTCTTTACATAAAAGACCTAACAAAGCAGCTATGTCTTAGAAATAATAACAAGTATCTCGCATCTCGCATCTCGTAGAAACATGAGAGACGATAAGAAAAGCAAAAAGGAATATTTTGATAATGTGATCTATGATATTGCTTCGTAAATCGCAAAATCAGCATTATCGCAATTCAAAGGCTGGCCACCCTAGAAGATTTCTTCCTGACTTATGATGTAGACATTTATGAGCATTAAAGCTAAGAAATAACAAAAATTAGTGGGCATTTAGTGAAGGTTAATGGAAAATTTTATGTGTGAAAAGCCATTTAATGTGATATGACATCTTCTTACTTGCGTTCAAATAAAACTCCTTTTATCACCTTTACAATTTGTATATACTATTACGTTTCACGTTCATTATTATCTATGTATATCGATAGCTGTTGCTTTTCTCCACTTTCAGGAACAATCCACATAACAAATCTTTGGGAGCGATGGTGAAGAGAGGCAAGGCAATCGCATCTAAGAAATTAGAAATGACTGCACTATTTTTGGATACTACATGCAGCAGCGATGGAGGAACATCTACGTGGGAAACTATCTATGACATATTAGAAGAAGATGAACCAAGAATTTTGGAAACAAAGATCACAGTTGACGGTCGTGATTCCTCAAATGCCTTCATTTTTGAGACGGAATGCTCATTTTTGCATTGCATAACTGCGTGCCCAAAGATAATCCCTTATAAAAATATGGTTAAATGGGTTATTGATGAGGCCGATATCTCAGACAAAGAATTCAGGACCAAAAACCAAGTGGTTATGGGATCTTTTTTGCCAGACAACCTACGACTTTTATACCACCTACCAGAGCCACAAGTCATCTACAACAAATAGTTCATTGACAAGTTTTCCAAAGAGAACGAGGACCCAGTAGATTACACCCAGACCTAGTCAAATAATGAGAGAAAAATCAAAAAGGACAAAAATTGTATGTACTCTACTGTGTCTATTTCTCCCCCTCATAGTTTTGCAACAGCCATTCTATATAGGATGTTTGGCAAGCCTGATTCTGAAGAATCATTACCATTAATAGATGTAGCCATTAACAAAACTATAATGAATTGGGCCCAAATTTTGTCTGATAATTTAGCAAAGGCAATAATCGATTATAGGAGGAAAAGGAGTGTCTCAACGAGGGTTTACCCTCCATTTTTTATGAGTGGCTATGTCATGGATGTAATTTGTTTTGGTTCGAAAGTTCCTATCATGGGATGGAAGTGGATTGTCCAAGACCCACTTCTCATTCATATATACCATAAAGACATGTGGGAATCTCAGTTTCACCCACATTTTTAAAAAAATTGTCATGGATTCATGCTCCCCATCCATAAACAGGTTTACAACCGAGGCGCTTCTAGGTCTTTGAAGGAGGCTGAGGTAGATATCCTCCCAATGGCTAGATGGTTTGGAGAGGAAACATTCACATATATCAGCATATTTGACAGCATTACCTTGCCACATGTCCTCTGATACTATGTTCTCAACAAATTTATGGCGAGAGAGATAGCCTATCAAACAGCTAGTGAGGGTGGGCCAAGAAAAGCATTAAAGGAAGCAAAAAAGGTCATTTGGCCTACATTCTGTTTACAGTTTGGAGTGTTTTCAGTACACGATGTGGATCATGTATTTTAATAATCAGAGATCATGCTATCTCTACACTTACCTAAATTCCCAGGAAGGCAGTATGACCCATTTGGCACTGCCAAAGACTTTACTACCACGGTAAAAGTGAAGGTATTCAATCATGAGAAAGGTGCATTTGATGACATCTTTTTACAAAAAGAGACATTCACAGAAGTGAAGCACATGGCATCACTACTTTTTGACCCAGGAGAGCTCAAGGCCTTCCATGAATACAGAGAAAGGAGATTGTTAAAGGTCCCATTGGACCAATTATGGATTTAACCAATAAGGGAGCCAACTCCCAACGTAAGTCTGGAAGGGAGTTCCAAAGAAAATTCTAAAGTTTGTTTTGAAGCAGAATCCCAAGAAAAGTCTACTAGGGAGTCATAGCACTCAGAACAACAATCACAAAATGGGAGAAGCAAAATTAAGGATTCAGAAAGAGATACAACCCAGTCTACAAAAAAGATAGCTGAGAAAACTTCAGCCGAAAAGTAGGTTGAAATTAATTCCACCTACACCCAGCCAATAAAACCCTTGGTGATTGATTTAGACTATTTCTATCAATGTCTCCCATATATATGATAACATATAGAACAACACACGAAATTGGAGTAGAGAAAACTATAAATACTCAAGAGGTAGAGCACATTCTTGTCACTCCTACCTCTGAAATTGTTTTGAGGATTGAGGAGATTCCTCCTTTAGATGTATTCTATAGCCCTGCCCACAAAGCCGTTGTTAAGAGACAGAGGAAGAAGCAGATGTTGGATGCTATATATGTTACTAATTCCGATAATGAACCGATGGATATTGTCTAGAAAGACTCACCCATTGACCCATCCGTAAACCTTACTAGACTGTCACAATTTGCAAGAGCCTATGCTACAAAAACTATCGATAAAGCAAAAGAGGGTCAAATGTTTCTCAAGGAGAGGGAAAATAAAAAAAATTTGTTAGAACAATAGATACAATAAGAAAAATCTAACTAGCAAGCAAAATCACAGTTAGCTAAGCTCCAACAATAATTCAAGCAAATGCAAATAAAACATCAAGCTAGCTTAGCAAAAAAGGAAGCACAAATGCAAGGAATAACTGATCTCCATCAAGATGATCTAAAAATTGATCACTTTATTACTGAAGCGCTTAGCCCTAACTCCTAGCTAATGCACCAAAAGGAACTATTATTGCAGAAGATCTCGTAATGGAATTCCTATTGCGAGACAAGTGACAGATTGATGAGTCAAGTCATTGAGATGAGACTCAAATATGATGAAATCTTCAAAAGAGTTGCTAACTTCATTACTTGGCAGAATTCAAAAGATGGCAGAAAGGTTGACTTGCCTAAATTGGAGGAATAGCTCAAGGAAATTTTATTTGTAGATTGGGATTCTAGGCTTAGACAAGAAGAAAAGACAACAATAGACGCAATAGTAGCAACAAACAGTGTTATCGAGAACATCAATGAAAATTTACATAGTGCCAACCTGGTATCGGAGTCCATTCCATGTTTTCTTCAAAATGTCATACAACTTGAACAACAGTGGAGGCAGGAAATAGAGGAAAAAGGGGAAAAAATTAGGCAAATGACCAAGTTAAACTGGGAAGCATACTGGTGACATTTAGTGAAACCTCACAGCCAGTGGATGACCCTGCGATGCCTAACTACTTCCACAAAGAAAATGGTGCTAGCAATGACTGACATTGTGTTCACTGGGCAATTGAAATCTGAAATCGGCTAACCGTCACAACTTAAGCTCATGACAGACATCTGTGATCTCAAGGATCAAAAGCGATGGAGTTAGTCACCATGTTCATTTCTATTTTTGCATTATTTTGCCTAATTTGAGGAAGGTCATTTAAACCTCCTCAACTATTTGTGTAATAATCTATTTTTAGTTTTATAGTTTAGTATTTAAACCCCTCTCATGCATTTAGAGAGGGGTCTATAAATTTTATCAGAAACAATCTTCAAAACATGCACTTTTCTCCCTTCAAAGAAGTTCTGGTGGAATGAATGGAGCAGGATTTATTTTTATCTTATCTGGCATCTTCTACTGAAATTGCACTTTTGTACTTTTAGATGGTGTTGGATTGATTGGAAGTAGATCGATATTGTTGAATCACATGAGAATCACTTATTACAAACAGTACTTTTATCTCGTAATTTTGTTTTACTTATATATTAAGCAATAAATTCTCTTCAAGTTGTTTATGTATGAAAGTTTGAACTTTGGTTAGCATTATTGCGCTTTTGTATGGTGATGGGCTAAATTTTATGTTGAATACATGAATAATTTCTTATGTGATATATCTTTCACAATTGTTTCAACTAACTATTTATCTGAAATGATTATTGCTAAAAAGATTTCATTCCTTATTGTCGTTGAATGACCTTTATTACCAATTGCTTTAAGACATTATTGTAGATTACATACTTCAAATTTATGCCCGGGTATAGTCATAGCTAGATGGTGTTTAAATTAGGATATATAAATGTAATTATTAGTTTAGATTAAATTACTTTTAGCTTAAACATTACTCCAAAATATCACATATCACCCCATCAGCACTATCATAAATTAGATTGGGAAACTGGTCCCATTATCCCCAATCAAAGCCACTACACAAAATGGAAAAGGAATTGCCAACCAAGGTCTGGACTGGGTGGTTTTCCCCCATGTTGTAAGCAATTATTTTCGAGGCTTCAACACATTCTCAAAGGAAAACCTTCAATATCTGATCTGCTCCCTATACGTGTTATCTCCTTTTTTTCTCTAATTTGTGTCTTTTAAATATACAAACAAAAAAGGGAAATTTACAACAAACTAATTAGAAAATGATTTCCCATAATATTTAGATTGATTACAAAACCTTAATAAGAAAGATGAGATCTGAGAGATCTTTGCATCACGATTCAGCTAGAACAAGTCGAATTTGGTTATTGCAATTGGGCAATTTGGAAAACGGCCACAATAGAAAATCTACAAATATGTCCTTATAATAACCTTTATTTTCTCCCAATCCAGACATAATTGTGTAAATATTCTCGATGGGAAACTAATTTGGTCTATTTTTCACAAAATATGTGTCTCAGATTTTCAATATTCATCTTTGTTTGTCCGAAACATCCATCGCAAAACTGTCACTTTGTATTCCAGCGAATTTCTGAGTTGGAATATTTGATTACGAATTGAAGATCAAATTTGCAATATTGAAGAGATATTGGAGGCTAAAATCGCGAGTGATGTTATAATAAATTCACAAATAAATTATCATTGGCAAAATCATGCATAATAATCATCAATTTAATAAAAATAAAGGAGAACAAATATTACTTATCCAAAAGAGAATAAATAATTATGAAATGGAATTATATAATAAATTATGATAAATAATGTGATAAAATAATAGTAGAAATGGGTGAAATGGATGTTAAGAAGTGATAATAATAATGATAAATTAGTAGCCCAACAATCGTTGCTAACTCATGATCATGTGTTGGTAGTTATGTTCATCCTTATTCAGTTTCCATGATTCATAGCACATTACCCATCCTTCTTGCATGAGAACCCCACCAAGTCCTCTCTTCCAAGTGTTTGTACACACTATAAACTCCTTGACCAAATCCAAAATATTCATCACTAGTGCATGTGTCAACAATTGCTTAAGCTGCTCAAAACTAGCCTCACATTCCTGTATCTATTCAAACTTCTTACCTTTCCTATGCAATGATTTGATAGGATATTCAATGCATGAGAAGTTCTTGATGAACCTCATGTAGTAACCTACCAATACCATAAATGATCTTAGCTCATCTACAGTCTTAGGAGATGCCCACTCCATGACGACCCTTATCTTTTTTGGATCTACTGCAGTCCCTTCCAGAGTAAAGATGTCCCATGTAGTGTACCTCAGTCTAAAAGAAGCTACACTTGTCAAGCTTAACATACAATTGATGCTCTATTAGAAACATCAACAATGCTACTAAATATTTGACATGTTCTTCCTCATTCTTAGAATATACCAGTATATCATCAATGAATATAAGAATGAACTGGTCCAGATAAGGATGAAACACACTATTAATTAAACACATAAATGTAGCTGGAGCATTAGTCAAACCAAATGGAAAAACAACAAACTCATAATGTCGAAACTTAGTCCTGAATGAAGTCTTGAATATATCCTCTTCCTTCATGTGTACCTAATGGTATCCCAATCTCAGGTCGATATTAGAGAACAATGATGCTCCCTTTAGATGATAAAACAAATCATCAATCCTTGGAAAAGGGTATATGTTCTTAACCCTTACTTTGTTCATTTTTTTGTAGCCAATGCACAATCTAAGAGTCCATCTTTCTTCTTCATTAACAACACTGGTGCACCCCAAGGTGATACACTCGGCTTAATGTACCCCTTATCTGACATTTTCTTCATGTGCAACCTTAACTCAATGAACTTAGGTGTTCTCATCCTGTAAGGTGCTTTTGATGTTGGGACCACCCTAGGCACTAAATAAATAGAGAAGTCTACCTCCCTGTGAGGTGGAAACTCTGTAATTTCCTCAGGGAATACATCCTGAAACTGCTGCAAAACTAGGTACTTACTCAACACATCTGCATCCTCAACCTCCTTACCCTTGTCACTAAAAATGTGCACTACAAACATCTCACAAACTTTTTAGTGACTGCGCTTAGCCTGTATAGCAGTAACCATCCTCATTGATGTAAGATTCTTCTTTCTCACAAAGTACTATTTTCCTCGCTATCATATTCACACTCAATGGCCTTTTCAAAGCAGTCCACTTTGCTTATATGAAGGTATAGCCAATCCATACCCAAAAGCATGTTATATGATCCCAATGGTAACAAATTCAAGTGTGTTTCTGTAGGCATACCATTTAACTCAAACGAGCAAGCTCTTACCCAATAGTGAACTCACTTCATTGTACATGTAGCCAGTTGTATCATCCAAGATTCTGCATGCACTTCTTTTCTCAAACCACATTTATCCACTAGGTCAGGATTACTATAACTATAGTTACATCTATCATCAATCAAAATTGAAACAACTTGATCACAAATATTATCGTCCATCTCAATGACCGATGCTTGATGATCCACCTACTTGTTTTCCACAGCTGCATAGATCTAAGGAATGCTATGGCCAACACCACCAATTGTATGCACCTCCCGATCACTATAGATTTAGGGTCTAGTACAACTCTGTTACTACAAACAATCTATCTTATGATGATCCTTACCACATATCCAACACTGCAACGGTTCTCTATCACCACCTCTAGCATGTTTCTCTCCATGTCCTTTCTCGGTCGTATTGGATCTCTTGTAAGGAAATGCATTCTCTTTCTCAGTTGCATCTTGAGGTCTTCCTCACTTTGGTGTCCATTTTCCTTTAGCTTTCTCATTTCCTTTCAAGTCATGCTTTGAATCAACTTTGCAGTTTGACTATTCATAACAATGCTTCAACTTTTGGATGGCCTCCTCTAACAATCTAGGTTCATCAAACTCAATATGATCTTTATATGCTACTGGAATTCCACTGATGAATCTTTGAACCTTGGCCTTCTGCTCCTTAAGTTAAGGCACATATCTCAAAAACTCCAAAAACTTGCTAGTATTCTCCTCGTCTGTCATGGAACCAATCTACAACTCATAAAACTCCTTAGCTCTGCAATCATAGTACCTCTATGGTAAGTAATTCTTCTTGAAGAGTCTTTCAAATGCATGCCAAGTCAAATAATCTTCATGAATACCTTTCACATTTTTCACATCTTCCCACCAAATATCTTCTTTACCTTTGAGTCTGAAAAGGGCTATCCTTGCTTTCATGTTTTTAATCATGCAATCTAAAGAATTTCCTCATAACAAGAAACTATGCCTCTAAATCCTGTGATTTCTTCATCTCTCCATCAAAGGAAGGTGGCTTCTCTTTCTTTCGTGTTAGATCTATCCAACTTTTGCCCACCATAAGACTTGTTTCTACTAGGAGACCTACTACCATATGCCCCATTAGTTATGTCCTCTTCCCTATGGATGATTCGAAGTGCCTCCATGATTTTATCATTTCCCTCTTTGTAACTCCTTATTTCTTCTGCAAGCTTCTCAATGTGTCTAGAAAATCAAAAGAATGCCCTACACCATGTTGCTCATCTTATGCATAGGGCGATCCTATGTAGTCTACCACCTTGCTAGCCATCTGATCTCTTTCCTGCAAGTCATACTATGTAAGCTAAACTAATTACAATAAGCCAACATACCTTAGCATAATTTAGGGAGGATACCTTGTCTGTAAGATCATTAAATCAACATGATACATGTATATCATAATCATAACAACATATAGATATATATCAAATAAGTGTATCAATGCATAAACATCATTCTAGCTAAGGTCTAGTCATCAATGCAAGGCCATATCAATAATGCATGCTATGAGCTCATGCATGACAACAACCATTACTCCAATGTACACATTGCTACACATAGCCATCAACATGTATAAGAAATTCCTAATCAAATACACATACGTATGAACGCATGTAGTCGGACATAAGCGATCAATTCATGTAATCAACTTACAAGACTGATACATGTAATCAAACAATCAAGAGAGAAACCCAACATACAAAGATATAATCAAGTTGCATATAACCAAGTTGTTGATAAGTTGTAGATAATCAAGTAACTAGCCATATACTTTTGACGTTACATTCCACAAAATCACATCAAGTTCCTCATGATAACCTTACTACAACCATGATCAACAAGACACAATACAACAAGCACATGGAACACAACTGTAAGAGACACACATGCAATTGACATGCATGCATGAGAAACACACACTGACCATCCATTTCGCAGGGTGAACTTGGCTCTCATACCAATCTGTAACACCCACTCCCAGGTCTACCCAAAGTAACCATGACAATCGGGGTAGACATGAGACGAGAAGCTACTATGATCATATTTGACTTCCTATGTGACCTTCAGGAAGTGGAATCAAATGAACATCATGCATAGTCATCCAACATCATCAACAAAACTTGCAGGAGATAAGTTAGCCACTCAAACAACCTATCCTTGGGTCCCACTATTGTTCTGGATCTCTTAGGCCATAGTCGCTCTCATGCTATTGGCAAGTGAGAGACCAGATACCTAAATTCGCTCTCACAAGCCTACCTGCCAGTGACTATGGACCAAAATTGCCAGTTTTGTGCAAGAAACCCCGAGATTAAAGACATGATAACAATGTTGACCAATCGAAATCAACCTCAGGATTAGGCCTGAACATCCCCAACCGGGACTGACATTTTGTCTAGGATATAAGACAAAGCATAAATGATTGAAACAACTTATGAAAAATAACCAGAAAGATCACCTCCTTCTCCATTGAAATACTACATAATCAATTAGGTCTTACATCCTTCCATTTAACAATTATAAGTAAATACATGAAATAACCATGACATGAAATAGCCATTTAACCATGCTTACAACCAACATAAAACCATGTAAATGTCAAAGATAAGACAACCATTAAATCCACATATAAATAAGTGTGAAAGTAGGAGAACTTAGCTTTTATTAATCATAGGCAAATCCGACCAAGTTCGAGACTTCCACATACCATCCCACCATAGATATGGTTGAACCAAATATCTCTTTTAGCTAGTTACCCCCGTTCCATATTCCAAGCATGAATGTGGGATCTCATAGATCTACCAATCAAAGAACAACCAAGGGAATCCATAGGTTAAACCACCTCCACCCTCATCAAACAATGATCACACTAAAACCAGTGCTCCGATCATAACTGAACTGAACTTGGAATGCCATGTGGAATCCATCACTATCCTTGAGGAATTTTTTTTCTCCTTGTCTCTCAGGCTTTACCGCAATCCAAACCCAGATCACTAGGTCGTAAACCATGACATCTCCCTCAGGCTTTACCGTTTATCCAACCAAAATTGGCCAAGGCATGCCTAGGCCTTGGGAATAGAACTTTAGACCACCTTCTCCCTGGATTCCAAAATCCATCTGGCAAACAAAAGATCAAAAATTGAAATAAACATCCCAACACCATGGCATCTAGAAAGAGGAAAGGTTAGGCTAAAAACCATTGTCATAATTTGGCACAACCATGCCACCAATAGCAAGAGAACCATACACCAACATTAAAATCCATGCATATCCAAACCATTTAGGAAATCACACATGCAAAAGGCTACTTGCAAGTATTCCCATTGAAGCTGCTTGATCCTGCTTTCCTTTCCTTGATCATTGCTCTCCTTCCTTTCCCTTTTGCTTGATTTTCCTTCCTTGATCCAAAGTTAGAGTGCTCCAAGAAAACTCTAAGTGACCAAGACATTGAGAGAGAGAGAGAATAATGAGAGAGCTCCAAACTTGAACTTGACAAAATCCATGACCTAATCCTCAAAAGCCTTTTTATGCATGATGCCTCTAGTTTCTTCATTTTCCATTATTTTCCTTCGATTTCCTCCTCACTTCAAACCTATGACCTTTCACCTTAATTTTCCCCTAATTTCCTTTATTTTCATAAATAAATCTGCCAAAATGCCTTTTTGGCTTTTAATGCCTTTACTTTAGCCTTTTCCAATACACACATCTAGTGATGCTCAGTAGGATATATTTTCCCAACATTCAACTTGGAATAAATGTCCCTTAACTGTGGTCTTATTTTTCCTTTATTAGCTTTTATTACATGAACTTTTCACCAGGACTGTTACACAAGTTCCACTCGACCATAGATTGTCTGAGATGAATCTCTCTTGAGCCAATCACTGTCATGCCATATTCCAAGCATGAATGTGAGACTCATAACCAAATAAAAAGAACTAAACAAGCATGGATGCTACTGGATTTTGCCACCTACACCATGAGGAATTTGAGTGCCTTCTAGTCTCTTAGGCTTTATCGTAATCCATAGTTTGATCCAGGGATCACTAGGCTCTACACCAAGATCCACTCTCAAGGATTTACCATACATCCCATCCCGAGACTACTAGGCCCACATGAGATCAATCCACCCCTTGGCTTTACCGTATATCCTGCCATTCACCAGTAAGGATTCCTTGGCCCACTGAGGCACACAATCTTGGCTTTACCACAACCCAAAGTGTGGCACAGGGGTTACTAGACGAGTGCCTTTACTATGATCCACAGTCTAGTTTAGGGACCACTAGGCCATTTATTTTTCATTTCAGAGATCCACCCCACTCAACTTCCAATCCATCTGGAAATCTAGCTCAACCGAAGTATGAGAACCTGTCTCATTAAGGCTATTAGGAAATGGCAAGACTAGGCTAAAAAACACTATCAAACCTAGCAAAAATGACGCCATAACAACAAAAGAACCACATGCAATGCCATGCATGTCAAATCTAGCAAGGAAATAACACATGCAAATCAATACATATAAGAATCATGTTGTAGCTACTTGATTCTACTTTTCCTTGCTTTATCTTCTCTTCCTCTTGCCTTCTTTGGCTTTCTTGATCCAATATCCAAGTGCTCCAAGAAAACTCTAAGTGTCCAAGAGTGAGAGAGAGAGAGAATAATGAGAGAGCTCTATAACTGAACTGACAAAAGGTTATGAACTGATCCTTAGAAGCCTTTTTATTAATGAGGCCTCTATTTTCTTCATTTTCCATTATTTTCCTTTAATTTCCTCCTCACATGCAACCTATGACCTTTCACTTCACTTTTCTCCTAATTTCCATTATTTTCATTAATAAATGTATCAGAATTGTCATTTTCCCTTTTCAATTTCCTTAGCCATAATAAACCAAATGAACACTCCCTACTATGTCTTGCCCAACATTCATCTTTGAATAAGTTTCCCATCAATGGTGGTTATTATTTTTAACTTTTATTACTTGGAATTTTCACTAGGGCTATTACAAAACCCTCCCCTTTGGGGGACACCATCCTCAGTGTTAAATCACACATATACCTCAGCCAAACCATTGGAAAGAAGACATATTGCTCATGGAGCTTTATATCATGGCTTGATGCAATATTTATAATGATCACCCCATTGAATCCCAACCCACATGACAACATAACAACATGATATCATAATAATGTGACAACACAATAACATGACAATGTAATAGCATGACTCCTATACTACTTATTGGAGCTTTATAACATAGCTCATGGTGGTATTTACATCCATATACATATGTACATATAGCTTAACATCATAAAATCATGTACTAAAACGTATACCAAAGACATGCACCAAAACACCATATGTTTTGAAACCAGCTCACAACAATATAGAAAATATAGTTGAACACCTTATAATTTAGCCTCTTCGAGTTGGCAACCTCCTTTACATTACACATATGAATAATTCTTAGATTATTCAAATGAAAAAACCTCCTTTCTATATATAGGAGTCTAAGGGGTCACAATATAACCAAGCCGACCTAACAATAATAATATAAAAGCACAAAAATAACAATAGAGGGATTATATGGGGCACAATAATAACAATATGGGGACAATAGGGGCACAACAATATTAATAAGGGATACAACTACAATATTAATGGGGGCATCACTAGTATTATAGGGACCTAACACCATACCCAAAACTACTTTTCCTCAAATGGAAAACAAGGAAGGATACATAACCCACATCTGATCTGCCATCTCCCATGTAGCTTCATTGGGCCCAATGTGCTCCCATTACAATTTAACCTGCTCGATTTCTTGGTTTTGGAGCATGACCACCTTTTTATGCAATATACACTCGAGCTCCAGTTGGAATTCTCCATCTAGTTCCACCTCCAATATAGACATACCAATTACATGATCAACATCTTTACCATACTTCTTAAGAAATGACACGTGGAAAACATCATGGAATTTCACTTTCAGAGGGAATGCAAGTCGATATCCTAGTGTCCCAATTCTCTCAACAATACTAAAGGGTCAAAAAAACCATGGTGCCATCTTGGCACATGATCCAATCCCTAAGGATCTCTTCTTTAGTTTGATGCACAGGTAGACCTGTTCCCCAACCTGGAACTCCTTAAACAACTTGTTCTGATCTACATAGATCTTCTTCCTATCTTGTGCTTCCTTTAGATTCTTCTTTATAAACTGCATCTCTTCTTACATGTCCTCCAACATATCCAGTCCAATCAACACCTTGTTAACTGGACCGCTCCAACTGATGGGACTATTGCAACTCCACCCATACAATGGATCGAAAGGACACATCCTCAATGAGTCTTGATAACCATTGTTTTATGCGAACTCAGCCAAGGAAAGATAATCCTCCCACTTTCATTGTTGATGCATCACATACATGCTCAACATGTCCTCTAATATCCTGCTGACCCTCTTTATCTTTCCATCAGTTTGCGAATGATAAGATGTACTAAAGGCCAACTTTGTGTAGAGAACTGAAAACAACTCCTTCCAAAACTTGGAAGTGAACTTTTCATCCTTGTCAGACAAAATCTTCTTCGAGACACCATGCAATCTAACCACCTCTCTGATGAATACATGTGCTACATGGCTAGCTAAGAATGTAGACTTCAATGGGATGAAGTGTGCAACTTTTATCAACTTGTCCACAACAACCATGATGGAATCATGTTGTCTCATTTTCCTTGGAAATATTGTGATGAAGACCGTGAAAATGACCTCCCATTTCCATTTTGGAATCGCAATGAACTATAGTAGTCCACCTAGATGTTTACATTTTGCCTTCACATGCTGAAAATCAAAACACCTAGCCACAAAACCTTCTACATCCCTCTTCAGTTAAGCCAATAATAAAAACTCTTCTCTGTTGTTAGTGTCTTCTAATAACTTGGGTGACTCGAATATGGTTTCACATGAAAATCCATCAAGATCACCTTCTTGTGCTCACTACTTTTTGGCACATATATCATGTCCATGAATATAACTAGTCCATACGCTGTAAGGAAATAGTCCACATCCCGTGAACTTGCACCTAAATATGTACTTGTACATATACCTATGCTATCCCTTGTACCTGTACCAATACCAGTACCCTGCTGCAACCTATGCATAATATCCATATATCTAACATCCTACTAACCTACCTGCAAGATCCATCCTTTAAGTATGTCCCATAGGAGCTCATAACTACTAAGTGATTTACCTGTATCCACCTACTAAGAGCATCTACCACCCTGTTCTCTTTTCCTTTGATGTACCTGATCTCAAAATAAAACTCACTGATCGTGGCCAACAATCTTGCCTACCTGCCATTTAGATTTGGCTGGTCAAACAAATTCCTCAACCCAATATGATCACTCATCAATACAAACCTCCTGCCAAGAAGATAGTGCTTCCACATCTTCAATGCATGTATGATCGATACTAACTCAAGATCATCTGTTGGGGAGTTATATTCATGCCCATCCAGTTTTTGCGACTAATAGCACACCACCTCTCCATCTTGCATAAGGACCCCACCAAGTCCTCTCTTGTAAGCATTTGTGCATACTACAAACTCCTTTTCTGGAGCTACAATCTTTAACAATGGGGCATGTGTCAACAACTTCTTAAGATGCTCAAAAATACCCTAACACTCCATTCAAAATTCTTACCTTTCCTCTGCAATGATGTGATAGGATAAGAAATCTGTTAGAATTTCTTGATGAACCTCCTATAATAGCCTACCAACCACATGAATTGTCTCACCTGATCCACATTCTTAGGAGCTACCCACTCCATGATGGCCCTTATCTTTTCTGGATCTACTGCAATTCGCTCTTTGGAGACAACATGTCCAAGTATTGTACCTCAGTCTGAAATAAACTCCGCTTGCTGAGCTTAGAATACAACTGATGCTCTCTCAACAACCTCAACACTGCTGCTAAATGCTCAACATGCTCTTCCTGATTTTTATATTATACCAATATATCATCAATGAACACAATAACAAACTTATCCAAATATGGACGCAACACATTAGTCATCAAGCACATTAATGTAGCTGGAGCATTAGTCAAACTAAATGGAACTACAACAAACTCATAATGCCCACACCTGGTTTGGAAAGTTTTCTTGTAAATGTCCTCCTCTTTGATTCGTACCTAGTGGTATCTTGACCTCAAGTCGATCTTAGCGAACATTTCTACTCCCTTTAGATGATCAAACAAACCATCAATCTGTGGTACAGATACCTATTCTTGATGGTCACTTTGTTCAACTTTCTCTAATCAACGCAAAATCTGAGAGTGCCATTGTTGGGAACGGGTTCCCCCAAGGACAGTTTTGGGACTAAAAAGCCATGTTTTGGGACAAATTTTGTACTAAAGTCATAAATTCTCTGCATTTTGTGGTCGCAGAGCATGAAGGTGTCAAGAGTCATAAAGAGTTGTTTGCCCTTATTTTGTAAAGTGTAAAGTCAGCTGTAAAGATCCACCCATGGTCCGCAGACCATGGGATTGTATAGAAAGGAGCTAAGTAAGTAAGCTCTAAGTAGTTAAGTTTTGAGTAGAGAAGAATGAAGTGAGGAGCTAAGCATTGAGTCTAAGTGTTCTCAAGTCTTAACATAGGTAGAGGCTCTGCAGCTGAGTGCACAGAGGCCTAGGGTGGAAGTCCGCAGTTGAGTGCGCAGACCCCTACAGTTGTGTGCGTAGGGCAGATAAAGTTTGTATTAAACTAAAGATATCAATAAAGAGAAGCATTCTGCAAATTTTGTGTATTTATTTCTTGTTAATGCATCTGGTTATACTGTGGTTTGGGTTTAATTTACAAAGTTCATGTGATGTTTGAATGTATGTGACTATATTGGTTAATTAAACACATGTAAGGATATCAGTTTATGCGGTGCTAATTGTGGTTGATTAGTAAGATAAGTAAACACTTAAGATAACTTTGAAACCTCTACGATACATTGTCATAGTAGCGCAAAAGTAGTTGGATCATGGGTTATGGTTGCACAAAGGTCAAAGGTACACCTTCGTGGAGGTAGTAAAAGGCAAAATAAAGGGTAGATTGTCAAAGCCCTAAAGCTTAGTGACCTGCGTGAAAGTAGGGATAGAGGTTATAAATCAACATCACGACCATCTCAGGGTGTAGAAACTTGGTTCCAGCTCCCCCCCATACGACCTTGGGTGAGACTTTGGTCCATGCTCCACGGGCTGATCCAGAAAGTGCCAATAGTGTAGGGATTTGTTTGGCTAACTAACGTTGAACCTAGGTTAGGTCCCACGAAGCCAACAAATGGTTATGTTATCGCGGCTGAAATCTGCTTGAGAGATGTGTATGTCATATCAATGGAATCCAACTAAGAAAGAGGTTGAAGACACATTGGATAGGAAGATCCACGAATTCATGGTGCAGGAGAAGAGAAATCCATGGCTGACAAAGGAATAGTGGTTGGATAGGTACCTGTATATAGAAAACCATGAAATCTTTTTATGTTCCTTTCTAGTTGAGTTATATGAGTGGATCATGAAGCTGGAAGATAGCCAAGGAAGGTGGAGGCTTAATGGTCCTATTCTCTAGACCCCAGAGTTGGTAGAGAGACTGGTGTTGGAAATAATACTGAGAGGGGGGGGCGAATGAGTATTATTCAAATCAATAACTTTTTCTTTTCATACTTTGATTTATATATGCTACTTCAATGAAGGTAACTCGCGTGTACACGTAGCTGTATTTAAGGCAATCAACATATATCTAGAAAACTTATGATTCAATTAATTCATCATATGTTGATCGTTAATAAGTGCATCAATACTTCATTAACTATATAAACAGTAACCATGTGCAGTAATAACAGAACAAACCATCACACAGAAGAAACACACATGAACACCAAGATTTAAGGTGAAAACCCAATGTGGGACAAAAACCACCTATTACTGTCTTCTTTTAATATAAGAAAAACCTGTTTAATATCTTGTATTGGTGCAGACCCATACTAGTATGTAGGAACCCAGTTGTAGAAGGCTACAACTTTCTCTCATTCTCCAACTTCTACTGGAAGGGAGTGTTGGGTCCCTATAATACTAGTGATTACCCCATTACTATGGTAGTTGTACCCCTTATTAATATTGTTGTGCCCCTATTGCCCCCATATTGTTATTACTGTGCCCCATAGAATCCCTCTATTGTTATTTGTGTGGCTTTATATTAATTATTGTCAGGTCGGTGGGTTATATTCTGACCCTTAGACTCCTATATATAAAAGGAGGTTTTGTCATTTGTATCATCCAAGAATTGTTCATTTATGTAATGTAAAGGAGGTTGACCCCTCGAAGAGGCTGAATTCTAAGGCGTTGATCTATCTTTTTTATCTTTTCTTGAGTTGGTTTCATAACATTTGGTGTCAGAGCCAAGTTCTAGGGTTTCTCTACTCCAAATAGGTCATCGTGGAATTTTCGCTATAACTATTTTTTCTGCGAAGTTTCAGAAATCGGGAAAAAAACCCATTTGAGAAGACATCGCGCTGCATCTTGGATCCAAATTTTAGAGCTTTTCGCGCTATATTCGTGGAGATATGATCTGAGGAAGTTGGTCTTTTTGCAGACTCCTGAATTACATTCCAAACAGGTGACCTGGGGAAAATCGTCATAACTTTCTCTCTGAGCATCGGATTGAAATTTCACAAAA